>JAXIVJ010000716.1:0-142500 GCA_036785665.1 Chirona hameri | reverse complement strand
GCGCGGCGGCGTTCACGTCCTCGGGAATGCCGTCACCGGTGGCCTGGAAGCCGTTCTCGTCGGCCACCCAGTTGACCGTGTACGACTGCGGCACGCCGTTCTCGTCCTCCGCCGTGTACGAGTAGGAGCCCTGCATCACCACGCCAACCTCCTCTCCGATCTGCTTGATCTGGCCGGCCACGTCCTGCTGGATAGGGTCGATGGTCTCGAAGCCGTACTGGAACGAGCCGTCCTCGTTCATGACGGACTCCATGCGCAGAATGCCAGTGTCCTGGAGAGTTGGGACAGCCTGATCCTCCTGGGGCCGAGCGGCCGCCAGCACCACCAGCGAAGCCAACAGGAACTGGGAACAGACAAAACATATGCCAAACATCGTGCCGGTTTGTCCAAAATCAATATGTTTACATGGTATAGCAGCCCTCACTACAGAGACAGGAAATGCTGCAAGAAGGTTCTGAACTACGATACAAAAACTACACGTAATTGCTACGTTCATCGACACTGCTGTCATAAAAAACAAAAGTTTTGAAAGCCAAAAATAGTCGCATATTGTTCTCGCCCTTAAGGAATTGTGAAGCTCCGAAAACGTCGGTTGGTACCTAATCTGGGCTTTCCATTACTGAAAAGGAAGCATTTCACACATCGTAAATTGCATCACGTAATGCTGACGCGGTTTAAATCAAAACATAATACCCAAAGGCGGTCTTGCTAAAAGAAGCAGCGCCACACTATCTCAGTTCCACGGATCAGACACAGAGTTGTCAGTATTACGGTAAATTACTGGGCTGCAGCAACACGTCCGCAGACCGGAGCGGCCGACCCGCTCGATAACTTACGAACTTCATCGTTGAGATGTCTGGGATAGAATGATCACTGATGACTGCCGAGCCTCTCAGCGGCCTTTTATACCCGGCTAAAGCCGAGGAGACTAATCCGGTGGCATGGCATGACGTGAGGAGCCAGTTTTCTGTGTGGTTTGTCAATCTGGCAATTGGGTTTATCCGAGCTTAGCTGGCAGCACGCCAGTTATTCGCCGATACGGTTTTATAGGTGGAAACGCAGCGAACTGGCGCCTGGCCTGCAATGGATCTCAAGAGAGATATTCAAAATTGATATTAAGATCTCAGAGCCCCATGAATACGCTCCTTGGATTACTGATAAAGAAAAACAAGATTAAAATTGCCATTACCACAAAATTACCATAAATACGTTTCATAAAAACAGGCATTAGTCGTTTTCACGAAGGATTATTGCGTTGAAAGATTATGGAAAGTTTCTGAAAAGTTTTAACAAGTTTTGGTATAGACGTCTTAGCTCCACGATCCATTCCTTAACTACACAAGTTTTACATGCGATTTTTTGCTTGAAATGTCCCTCAAATTTTGTAATATGTTGGTAAGAATATAATATGTTGACAAAATTGCGGTTTGGTGGTAATTAGGGAAGTATTGATAGGCCAGTTGTGATGCCAGATCTCCACCGACTGAAACTTGTCAAAACTTCAGAACGATTTAGAAACTATCTGTGGCGTGTGACGCAATTGCACGCAATCATAGATATATAGGATTTCCCGCTTCTCTGCTTCGTTTTCCAAATATTCACAAAAAGCTTGTGGGGGGGGGGGGCACAAAAGTGCCCCCACCCTCCATTGCGCGTGTTAAGGTAAGTACTTATATTAAAATTGCAATTAAATATTGGGAGTTAGTCTTGCACACTAAAAATGGAACAAGTAAGCCTCAAATTGATAAATAAAACAATCATATTCAAGCAAAGCATTACATAAAAATCCCCTAAGTTCATAAGTTACCCATAAATTTTACAATAATACCTACATTTTTACATCTAATATAGAATAATGCATATTTGTGTGCATCTTAGTCCCTCCAATTTTAGATGTGGTGGTTTAAACGAACCAATAGCAATGAAATATTTCGTCTTTCTTGCGCAAAGAGAAGTGCATTCTAATACTATCAAATACTATAGAAATAGTTTTTTTCTTCAGAAAACAAAGCGAGAATTTGTGCGGGGAATAAAGTAAAACCGACAAACAATCAAGTTTCTTATTCCAAAGTGTTTCCAAAGTAAAAACTATTCTATGACCGTGGTAAAAACCAAGGTTCTATAACCAGGTAAGGACACGAGCCATTTGACCTTGAACTCGGAAAACCGCCGTATGACGTCACTGCCGGCAGCCGGCTGGAGGCCAGCAGCCGCCAGCCCACTGGCGGTTCCAGGGGGAGGCATCAGGGGCAAATGCCCCCCCCCCCACAGGAATCTAGGGGGGCAGTCAATACAAGTATCCCCCCCCCCCCTCCACGCGTTCCCAATTTATCGTAAAATCGTAAAAAATTGTCTTTGCAGCGGTCAAAATCCAGCTATACACAGTCAAAAACTGGAAAATTTCGCGCCGCTTCGCGGCATGACGCAATTTTCGCAATTCCTTATGCAAATTTGAGAAATGGGAAAGTGAATTATATTAAGTGTTTGACAGACATGAAACTTGTAAGTGTGCTGCAAACGTTTCTCTAGCAGTGGCAGTCCGAGAGTATTACGTGGTAATACGAGCAGTTTACGGCTGAGAAAGGTTGCAGATACTAAGCAGCATATTGATTATGATAATCACAAATTAATGTGCATTTCTTTCTTAGAGTCGTTCATATGGTTGAAAATTGAGTAATTGGTTAACAAAATTCAGTGGTTAGTGCCGCAGTCGCATCATCGAGCTTCGGCTACTGCCTTTTTGTTATATAAGGTGAACAATTGCCATTTGAAGCTCCAAAGCAATATATGAACGGGCCTATCTGATCACTCCTTACATAGAAAATTACGGTTTCTCAAAACTATGTAATTTCTAATGAGAGGTCACTTATCATTTTCCCAAAACAATAGTGGGAAGCGAAGTCTAATGAGGCTAAACAAACAGACTCACACATTTTTGTCGCCCTATTAGTTCACTTTGCATCCCCTCTTAATGCTTGTGATCTATGACCAACATTTCTTTTCTCTAAAATGTTCTTACTTTTCGGACTAAGGTTTATTTCATTGGCAACAAAATTAATTAACATCTTAAAATTTCAAGCTGCAGCGCGATTCACAGTCATCTGTGCTTCAAATAGTTATTTGGCAGCATTTGATACTCAACGTTATCGGTTTCTGTTAAATATTACTTAACGTTTAACGTTATCGGCTTTCTGTTGTTAAAACAATTATAGTAGATGCAAAATGTATAGCTAAAATCTTGAGAGCCTGGATATTGCATATTTTTCAACTAAACTTACTTTTCTCACTGTTTCTCGTTCTGCTTTATTTTGCCTTGTTGCGACCCGCTCGCTCCAACCTCTCTGCCCAGGCCATCCTGCGCTGAGTGACCTGCCCTGCCCCGCTCAGTTAAGTGACCGGCCCTGTGCCGTTCTGCCCGGCAGCTGCTGCTCGTCGCCCTGCTGGCCACCGCCGCCGGCCGACCGCAGTGGGAGGAGGAGGACTACGCCCCACTGTCTCAGGTCGAGCTGCTCCGCTCGTCCAACGTGCAGAACGCCGACGGCTCCTTCTCGTACGGCTACGAGCTGTCGGACGGCCAGGCGGTGGACGTGCAAGGCGAGCAGCGCCAGATCGGCGAGGAGGTCGGCACCGTGATGCGCGGCTCCTACAGCTTCATCGGCGACGACGGCATCACCTACACGGTCAACTGGGTGGCTGACGAGAACGGCTTCCAGGCCACGGGTGACCACTTACCGCAGTCAGTCTCGTACTGACCGGCGACGCGTCGCGCTGAATAAGCGAACTTCCCCCTCCTTCTGAGCGACCAGCCGCGGGCACTCTTAACGTAAAGCTCTTCACTCCTGTAAACAGTCCCCCTTCAGGGTATACAGAAACATCGCGTGCTCAGCTAACTGAATACGTCCAGAGAGTGGCGAGACAGCGGTGGCGCGGCGGCGACAATAAATGACACGCCGCCGCAGGGTACCGCCGCCGCAACCTTCGCGCCAAATGTATCACGAGTTTTGTGGCAGGCCTGCCGTTCGTTGCTCGCTCGCTGCAGGCATCTCGAGCTGTGATAGAGGTGAAGCCGGCCGCCGAGTCGGGCCGGCTGACTAGTCGACCGAGAGGGAATTCCAGAGCGCTGTTGATGGTACAATCGGCCGTGCACCAATATATGTGTATCGAAAATATACCTACTCTTTCTTAGTGGAGAGTTTCGACGTTCCTTGAAACAACGACGGACTGGTTGAACTGTGAAACTAATTATGCAATGTAGGCAGGAAGGGAAGTATTAATCGGTCCCGAAGGGGAGTACTAATTCGTCCAATGCAGGCAGGAAGGGAAGTACTAATCGGTCCAATGTAGGCAGGAAGGGAAGTACTAATCGGTCCAATGCAGGCAGGAAGGGAAGTACTAATCGGTCCAATGTAGGCAGGCAGGGAAATACTAATCGGTCCAATGTAGGCAGGAAGGGAAGTACTAATCGGTACAATGTAGGTAGGAAAGGAAGTACTAAACGGTCCAATGTAGGCAGGAAGGGAAGTACTAATCGTTCCAATGTAGGCAGGAAGGGAAGTTCTAATCGGTCCAATGTAGGCAAGAAGGGAAATACTAATCGGTACAATGTAGACAGGAAGGGGAAGTACTGCTCGGTCCAATGTAGGCAGAAAGGGAAGTACTAATCAGTCCAATGTAGGCAGGAAGGGAGTACTACTCGGTCCAATGTAGGCAGGAGGGAAGTACTAATCGGTCCAATGTAGGCAAGAAGGGAAGTACTAATCGGTCCAATGTAGACAGAAAGGGAAGTACTAATCGGTCCAATGTAGACAGGAAGGGAAGTACTAATCGGTCCAATGTAGGCAGGAAGGGAAGTACTAAACGGTCCAATGTAGGCAGGAAGGGAAGTACTAATCGGTCCAGTGCCTAGAGAGGAAGGGAAGAACTAATCGGTCCAACTATATGACGTTACGGACCGAGCCGCCATTTGCCGCTCCCGGGCAGCTAGAAGCGTAAGGGCGCCATAGGGAAACAGGGCTAAATTCGTAATATAATCATGTTTACAGCGTATTTTTCATGCTTTCCATTTAGACGCCTCAAATCAGATCTGGCCAACTTTGTATAGTCTGGTGTGTTACTCTAGCTCTTGTTGATGTTTCAGGCAAATATGTTACTCAAGGGCCTTAGCAAGGTCACATGAGGTCATCCGAGGTCACCAACGCTATTTTGTCAATAACTCTCGAAAGAATGAAGATAGAGAAGTGAAACCGGGACCGATGTTTGTCTGGTTGAGGCAGGTCTCCCATCATGCAACATAACCAACTTGGGTCACCACTTGACCTTCACCCGATGTCAAATTTGTAAATTGACCTAACCTGGTCCACTTGAATATGATTCAAAGCGCCTTGACAAGACAAACACGATGGCCTAAAAATTGTTGCCTTATCTTGATTACGTAAAACGTTATGTGTGAAAAACGGTTTTGCCAAAAATAGCCTTTTTGACCTTTGATGACCTCTGGAGCCTTAACTGTTGACCTGAGATAAAATGTTAAAACACCCCAGCGATTTTATTTTTCAAGAACTTTCCATGGCGTTTTTCCGTTTGTTTCTAGATGTCATAGTTCCCGAGATATTCGGGTTTTTTCGAATTGAAGTCCTAAGACTGGAAAATCTGACCTTTGATGACCTCTGGTGACTTCAATATTGACTTTAGCCAAAACATGACAGAAATAGTTTACAAATTATTTTTGACGAGCTTTCGGACGGTAGGTCGAAAAGGTAAAGGAAAGGTAAAGGTAGGTAGTTAATCGCGCCAACAGTTCTGTCAGACGAAAACGCACACATTTATAAAATATTCCACTCATCCCCAGAAATCAAATGATTTTTTAATAATTTAAAATACCTACATTGGACCGATTAGCACTTCCCTTCCTGCCTACATTGGACCGATTAGTACTTCCCTTTCTGTCTACATTGGACCGATTAGTACTTCCCTTCTTGCCTACATTGGACCGATTAGTACTTCCCTGCCTGCCTACATTGGACCGAGTAGTACTTCTCGTCCTGCTTACATCGGACCGATTAGTACTTCCCTTCCTGCCTACATGGGACCGATTAGTACTTCCCTTCCTGTCTACATTGGACCGATTAATACTTCCCTTCCTGCCTACATTGGACCGATTAGTACTTCCTTTCCTGCCTACAATGGACCGATTAGTACTTCTCTTCCTGCCTACATTGGACCGATTAGTACTTTCCTTCCTGTCTACATTGGACCGATTAGTACTTCCCATCCTGCCTACATTGGACCGATTAGTACTTCCCTTCCTGCCTACGTTGGACCGATTAGTACTTCCTTTCCTGCCTACATTGGACGAATTAGTACTTCCCTTCGGGACCGATTAATACTTCCCTTCCTGCCTACATTGTATAATTAGTTTCACATTTCAACCAGTCTGTCGTCGTTTCAAATTTCAAATTTATCAATTCAGGCCCAGCCCAGTCCCAGCCCAGGCCCAGCCCAAGCCCAGCCCAGGCCCAGGCCCAGCCCAGGCCCAGCCCAGGCCCAGCCCAGGCCCAGCCCAGGCCCAGCCCAGGCCCAGCCCAGGCCCAGCCCAGGCCCAGCCCAGGCCCAGCCCAGGCCCAGCCCAGGCCCAGCCCAGGCCCAGCCCAGGCCCAGCCCAGGCCCAGCCCAGGCCCAGCCCAGGCCCAGCCCAGGCCCAGGCCCAGCACAGGCCCAGCACAGGCCAAGCCCAGGCCCAGCCCAGGCCCAGCCCAGGCCCAGTCCAGGCCCAGGCCCAGCCCAGGCCCAGCCCAGGCCCAGCCCAGGCCCAGCCCAGGCCCAGCCCAGGCCCAGCCCAGGCCCAGCCCAGGCCCAGCCCAGGCCCAGCCCAGGCCCAGCCCAGGCCCAGCCCAGGCCCAGCCCAGGCCCAGCCCAGGCCCAGCCCAGGCCCAGCCCAGGCCCAGCCCAGGCCCAGCCCAGGCCCAGCCCAGGCCCAGCCCAGGCCCAGCCCAGGCCCAGCCCAGGCCCAGCCCAGGCCCAGCCCAGGCCCAGCCCAGGCCCAGCCCAGGCCCAGCCCAGGCCCAGCCCAGGCCCAGCCCAGGCCCAGCCCAGGTCCAGCCCAGGCCCAGCCCAGGCCCAGCCCAGGCCCAGTCCAGGCCCAGCCCAGGCCCAGCCCAGGCCCAGCCCAGGCCCAGCCCAGGCCCAGCCCAGGCCCAGCCCAGGCCCAGCCCAGGCCCAGCCCAGGCCCAGTCCAGGCCCAGCCCAGGCCCAGCCCAGGCCCAGCCCAGGCCCAGCCCAGGCCCAGCCCAGGCCCAGCCCAGGCCCAGCCCAGGCCCAGCCCAGGCCTAGCCCAGGCCCAGGACCAGCCCAGGCCCAGCCCAGGCCCAGCCCAGGCCCAGCCCAGGCCCAGCCCAGGCCCAGCCCAGGCCCAGCCCAGGCCCAGCCCAGGCCCAGCCCAGGCCCAGCCCAGGCCCAGCCCAGGCCCAGCCCAGGCCCAGCCCAGGCCCAGCCCAGGCCCAGCCCAGACCCAGCCCAGGCCCAGCCCAGGCCCAGCCCAGGCCCAGCCCAGGCCCAGCCCAGGCCCAGCCCAGGCCCAGCCCAGTCCCGGCCCATGGCCCATAGGGCCGGGCCAGCCCGTGACGAAATCTGATTGGCTCACTTTATCTATTGGCTGATTTGAGGCAAAAATTCATTTCCCCACCGCCAAAAAGCTAAAAATTATTTTTTTCCTAAATTCGGCCAATAGAAAGGTGAGCCAATGCATCAATATATAATTTTGAAGCTCTCAGTAATGCGGTTTGAATGCATATATGGTTGTTTCTTTATTCGCAGTCAAACATACGCTAGAGGAGAAGATAAGCCGGACCTTAGTGTGTACCATAGCACCTGCCGGTCCCTATACCTCATTTTGGATATTATGCATGTTCTGGAATCCAGAACATGCGTATTTCATTTCCCAAACTTGCATCTCAGCTGAAGGACCAGACGGCAGTGAAAGTGAATCCGACCGTCATCAGGACCCAATGCAAAACAGCAATTCTTCTCTTCTCACAACTCCTCGCCACACGCACACACTCAACCTCCGTCAAAATATGTATGTGCGACCATCGTTTGTGCCGAGCGCTATCTGTAGTTATGCCAATGGTCCAAATTACCCCAGTGGTTCAAATTCCCAACCTTTCCTTACCAATATGTAGTAGTGTGGTTGGATACGAGGTGCAATAAAGTATTTGCTAAACTCCTCATATTAATTTATTAATGACCAAGACGCGTTTCTATAACTTCTTCAGTTGGTCATTAAAAATAGGACATGAAAACAACAGCTGTTGTTTTGACTGTTGACTGTTTTTATATATGTCAACAGGAATATTAACAAAGTATTTGCTGTCACATTTTTGGTTCGTTAGGGAACGATGGCCTGGAGGTCCCATGGCGTGAACTCCTCGTTTTTCTGGGTTATTAGCGGATGTCCACGGAAAATGAATTGTCATATGGTACAAAAAAAAATTGATTCTTCAATACCTTGCGCTTTTTGTCTATGACAGTTTAATATAGGACAGGCAAAAAGTAAATTATTTGAAAGTATTTGGATTCCTGGGGATGATTGGATTATTTAATAAATGTGTGCATTTTCGTCTGACAGAACTGTTGGCGCGAGTACCAGCCTACCTTTACCTTTACTTAACCTTTCGACCTTCCGTTCGAAAGCTCGTCAAAAATCATTTTGAAACTATTTCAGTCATGTTTTGGCTTAGGTCAATATTGAGGTCACCAGAGGTCATCAAAGGTCAGATTTTCCAGTTTTACGACATTGCTTCGCAAACCCCCAAATATCTCAGGAACTGTGATATCCAGAAACAAACGGGAAAAGGCAATAGAAAGTTCTTGAACAATGCAATCGCTGAAGTTTTCACTCATTTTAGCTCAGAACAAGGGATCCAGAGGTCGTCAAATGTCAAAAATTATATGTTTGGCAAAACTGTTTTTCACAATTAACTGTTTACCTAATCAAGATAAGGCAATAATTTTGACGCCATCGTGTTCGTCTCCTCAAGGTGCTATGAATAATATTCGAGTGGACCAGGTTTGGTCACCTTACAAATTTGACATCAGGTGAAGGTCAAGTGGTGGCCCAAGTTGGTTATGTTGCATGATAGGAGACGTGCCTCGACCAGACAAACATCTGTGCCGGTTTCACTTCTCTATCTGCATTCTTTCGAGAGTTATTGACAAAATAGCGTTGGTGACCTCGGATGACCTCATGTGACCTTACCAAGGCCCTTGAGTAACATATTTGCCTCAAACATCAACAAGAGCTAGATTAACACACCGGACTATAAAAAGTTGGCCAGATCTGATTTGTGACGTCTAAATGGAAAGCATTTGCCAATTATTTGCCGTTGCCAGCAATAATTTACAACTGCAATGCAATTTGGCGGACAACCATGCAACACTACTGGAAGATGAATGTTAGCGTTGGATTCCGGCACATTTTTCGATACAGAACGGGGGTTACATTGTTTTAAAATTGTGCGTTGTTTATTCAATAACCACAAATGATCGAGGGAGGAGGCGTTTTACGACATTTGTAACGTTAAGTATGACCACTAATTATTTATATAATACAAAAAGGAGGACCAACCACAACAGTTACAAAGTACCGGAATTGGTTAGCTGATGCCTGATCAATGGAAGTATCTGACATGGGGGTACGTTTTTCACATTTCCTGAAAAATACTTTGTAAACAGATTATATTACGAATTTAGCCCTGTTTCCCTATGGCGCCCTTACGCTTCCAGCTGCCCGGGAGCGGCGAATGAGCGGCTCGGTCCGTAACGTCATATAGTTGGACCGATTAGTTCTTCCCTTCCTCTCTAGGCATTGGACCGATTAGTACTTCCCTTCCTGCCTACATTGGACCGATTAGTACTTCTCTTCCTACCTACATTGGACCGATTAGTACTTCCCATCCTGCCTACATTGGGCCGATTAGTACTTCCCTTCCTGCCTACATTGGACCGATTAGTACTTCCCTTCCTGCCTGCATTGGACGAATTAGTACTTCCCTTCGGGACCGATTAATACTTCCCTTCCTGCCTACATTGCATAATTAGTTTCACATTTCAACCAGTCCGTCGTTGTTTCAAGGAACGTCGAAACTCCCCACTAAGAAAGAGTAGGTATATTTTCGATACACATATATTGGTGCACGGCCGATTGTACCATCAACAGCGCTCTGGAATGCCCTCTCGGTCGACTAGTCAGCCGGCCCGACTCGGCGGCCGGCTTCACCTCTATCACAGCTCGAGGTGCCTGCAGCGAGCGAGCAACGAACGGCAGGCCTGCCACAAAACTCGTGATACATTTGGCGCGAAGGTTGCGGCGGCGGTACCCTGCGGCGGTGTGTCATTTATTGTCGCCGCCGCGCCACCGCTGTCTCGCCACTCTCTGGACGTATTCAGTTAGCTGAGCACGCGATGTTTCTGTATACCCTGAAGGGGGACTGTTTACAGAAGTGAAGAGCTTTACGTTAAGAGTGCCCGCGGCTGGTCGTTCAGAAGGAGGGGGAAGTTCGCTTATTCAGCGCGACGGGTCGCCGGTCAGTACGAGACTGACTGCGGTAAGTGGTCACCCGTGGCCTGGAAGCCGTTCTCGTCAGCCACCCAGTTGACCGTGTAGGTGATGCCGTCGTCGCCGATGAAGCTGTAGGAGCCGCGCATCACGGTGCCGACCTCCTCGCCGATCTGGCGCTGCTCGCCTTGCACGTCCACCGCCTGGCCGTCCGACAGCTCGTAGCCGTACGAGAAGGAGCCGTCGGCGTTCTGCACGTTGGACGAGCGGAGCAGCTCGACCTGAGGCAGTGGGGCGTAGTCCTCCTCCTCCAACTGCGGTCGGCCGGCGGCGGTGGCCAGCAGGGCGACGAGCAGCAGCTGCCGGGCAGAACGGCACAGGGCAGGTCACTTAACTGAGCGGGGCAGGGCAGGTCACTCAGCGCAGGATGGCCTGGGCAGAGAGGTTGGAGCGAGCGAGTCGCAACAAGGCAAAATAAAGCAGAACGGGAAACAGCGAGAAAAAGAAGTTTAGTCGAACAAATATGCAATATCCAGACACTCAAGATTTTAGCTATACATTTTGCATCTACTATAATTGTTGTAACAACAGAAAGCCGATAACGTTAAACGTTAAGTAATATTTAACAGAAACCGATAACGTTGAGTATCAAAGGCTGCCAAATAACTATTTGAAGCACAGATGACTGTGAATCGCGCTGCAGCTTGAAATTTTAAGATGTTAAGTAATTTTGTTGCCAATAAAATAAACCTTAGTCCGAAAAGTAAGAACATTTTAGAGAAAAAAATGTTGGTCATAGATCACAAGCATTAAGAGGGGATGCAAAGTGAACTAATAGGGCGACAAAAATGTATGAGTCTATTTGTTTAGCCTCGTTAGATTTCACTTCCCACTATTGTTTTGGGAAAATGATAAGTGACCTCTCATTAGAAATTACATAATTTTGAGAAACCGTAATTTTCTATGTAAGGAGTGATCAGATAGGACCGTTCACATCTTGCTTTGGAGCTCCAAATGGCAATTGTTCACCTTATATAACAAAAAGGCAGTAGCCGAAGCCCGATGATGCGACTGCGGCACTAATCACTGAAAAATTGTAACCAATTACTCAATTTCCAACCATATGAACGACTCTAAGAAAGAAATGCACATTAATTTGTGATTATCATAATCAATATGCTGCTTAGTATCTGCAACCTTTCTCAGCCGTAAACTGCTCGTATTACCACGTAATACTCTCGGACTGCCACTGCTAGAGAAACGTTTCCAGCACACTTACAAGTTTCATGTTGTGATGTTGGTGTAGGTACTGAGGAGGCACTGCGGCTGACTGGTACTGTGTTGGTCCGCATGCTGCGTTATATACACACACGGCGTCATGAGGGTCGCCCCGGGGCAGGACGCGGGTCCGAGACGGCACACATTGGTCACCGCTTGACAACGCCGCCCGCGGCTACGCATTATAATGTGCGGGAACACTGCGTGCGGCGGCGGCCGGGCGCTGGCCAGCCAAGGTGAGGGTCACGAACCTTCTGGCTCCTGGCATGTTCCGTGGAGCGATCGGCGCCTGTCAGGAGCGCCGACACACCTATTCCGCGACACGGGCGGCGGCTGGCAGCGCGTCTGGCCGGCGGCCGTGCGTGCGGTGCGTGTGGGCGCCAGGTTACTTCAGAGGTCCACCGGGGTCAGTGACTGAGGGCGGCCCGGCCTGACCCGCTCCGGTGACCCCTCTGTGACCCCCGTCAGACCGGCTCCGGTGACCCCTGGGACCCGTCAGACCGGCTCAGGTGACCCCTGTGACCCGTCAGACCGGCTCCGGTGACCCCTCTGTGACCGCCGTCAGACCGGCTCCGGGGACCCCTGCAGAACCGTCAGACCAGCTCCGGTGACCCCTGTGACCCGCCATACCGGCTCCGGTGACCCCTGTCAGACCGGCTCCGGTGATCCTTCTGTGACCCCGGTCAGACCGGCTCCAGTGACCCCTGCGACACGTCAGACTGACTCCGGTGACCCGTCAGAACGAGCCGGACCCCGCCCCGACACCAGCTCTGACCGAGGTGAGTGCTGATCTGGTTACAAAATTAGTCAGCGATCAAATCACCAGGGGCGTAACCACGAGCTCAAAAGTTACTGGGCACACTGGCTGACCACGAACGCTTAGCCATGTCCTAAAAATATCCCCCCCCCCCTCCCAAAAAAAAACTACACGAATTTAAACCACTTCAATTTCTAGTGCGGAGTTGTTTACGTTTTCTATTTAACTTTGAATAGTTTTAACTCTATTTTATGCAGCTACATCATTGGGAACTGATGGGATGTCGCGTCTCCCTAATCCCGATGGCATAGCCTACCTCAAATCCCTATGTTGTTGTAGTTGAACCCATACCCGGGCGCCCCGGCTCCAGCGGCAGCAGACGTGGCGCCTACAGGGGCGCCACGTCAGAAAATTGGTACTGAAAAAATTGGCGTTGGTGGCAACATCACACGGTATTTGCTTGTACGGGCGCTTATTGTCCGGATTATAAGGCATCGGTTCCGCTCCATGGGGTGGCATTTGCCTCTATAAGGGCGCCTATAATGTCTGACTTTCAGGGCGCCCTTCCTGTCCCTGGGGCGCGATTTACTTCTAGAAATGATCATGGCCCAATGCCCAAGGGCGCCTGTACTGTGTGTGAGGGGGAGATGGCGCAAATTACATCTTAAAGGGAAATATTTACCTTGTTCCACAAAAATGGAGTTATTACTTGAAATCGATAGACGAAACCAAAATATATTGCAAATTGATCACATTTTGCATATAAACATTTATACCGAAAGATATTCCAAGTTATAGTTGATAAGCGAGCCCCGCTTATAACGGGCAGTACTCAGCAAGTACTCGCAGCCGAATTCAGCAAATTATCCTCCCTCTGCATTGTTATTTATCATGAAGGTATGCAATATGTTTCCTGCACTCTATTCTTTGCGAATATGTGCCAATCTGTTATGAACAATCAACAAGCATATGAAAAAGTGCATTGAAATCGGCAAATTAGCTTCGCCCAAGACGGCAACCTATTAAGTGTATGCGATTTGTTGAGAAACGAGAGGTATTCAACGTTGAACAGATTGATACAAAAGCGTGTCTATGTGTCGCGTTTCGCTAGTGAAGGGAAAACACCGATCATGAACTCCGAAAGAAGTTTATGTACTTGCTTTTTAATTTGTCTCAACTTCCAACTTTGAATTAGGGAGTAAATTTATTTCATTCTTAAATTTAGATCACATCATTGTTATACTATAACGGAAGCCTAAGAAATTGTTGCTAAAAAATCACAAATGGTGAATATTTCCCTTTAAAGGGAATAGTTCACATTTAACATGGGGTTTTGAACCGAGGTACCAGATTTGTAGAGCAGATCGAAAAATGGGTTGTATGAACAAATTAGCTCCTTCTTTAAACATTTCGACAGAGGACTAGTAGGCTCCTTTTAGAAGAAGTTTCATTTCCGCGAAATTTGTTTCGGCTCCTCACAACGGTTGTTTACGTGACACGCAGCCTGCGTATATATGTCTAAAGTCCGTCGTTATTGTGTGCAATAGTTTCCATATCCAAGCTACCATATACATGACGTCATAATTGTCATGGAGTTTTTGTATGGCCATGAAGGAGAAAAGAGAAACATGCCCGTTGTTCAACGGATATCCATCTATCGTCCAATCAAATTCCATATTAGTTTTTTTCAGCTCGAAATACCCTGTATAGCCAAATTTCAAGACAACATACGAAATTCAAAACACGAAAGTCGACGTTGAATGCCGTCACGGAGCTCAACGTACTGCTGAGTTAGGTACGCAGCTCTCTCAGTTTTAAAGCCAGTTCAGTATCTAAAAGCTCATATTGGAAGGTTTTGTAAGCACTTGACGTGTGAAGAGATTTCTTGTACAATTTGAACCGGAGGAATTTTGTAAAAATAGCATATGTCTTACATGTTTTCAAGAAGTCGATGTCAAGTTCAGCTTTTGATAGTTCCTTGTGAATATCGATGTAGCGAAATACCAGCTTGCGGCATGGTGCACCATGATTTCTGGTAATAACATCAAAAGAAGTGTTTTTTCCAAACTTTAAGGTAAAAAGAAACTTGATCAGATAGTATGCAACTCCTGCGATCATCCGTGTAATCTTCCTCCTCTTGGGTTCTTTTGCTTAGGTTTGATCACAAACATCACGCAAGCATATAGTGAGTAGGTTTGGCGACTCATTATGATTGAAAATCCGATGTCACCACTAAAAGAATAACATTCTGTATAGCTATATTACGACGTTTCACAGTACACGACTGTATCTTCAGGCAAAGTTTTCACTAAGACAGATTAACAAAATAGGACGCAGGCACACACTGGAAAATATAAAGAATAGGGAAACAATACTCGTGACTCAAAGATTAGGCCAACCTCTTTTAGATGTTCAACGAACAGTTCGCAGAGGGAAGGCAGAAGATATGTTGTTGAGAGAAGGTTGTTGATGGAAAATATGTAACGACTCTAATATTCTTAAATCTAGTACAGAGTTTGTCTTTCCTAAGACGGAAAAGTTGTCGGGTGTTACTAAGGTATCACGGGCAAGGGGATGTTCACGTATAGGAGAGGGGTCAGGATTGACAAGCAACTTTCTAGTACGTACATACTTGTCCAAATGTTGCTGAATCCGACTGTGGAGATTACGAATGGTAGAAGCAACGTAGGATGACTCACACGAGGCACAACACAAATGATATACTACAGTCGATTGACAACTTTTGGGTAGTCTGTCCGTATACTTGAAGAAAAACCGATAGAGCAAGTGTTCATTAGAACAATCCTAGGGCTCAGAAACGGGTAGAATTTTGAAAGCAGGGCAATGACCTCACGTTTCAGTTTGTCTGACTCTGCCCCAAAATACTGTAGTACAAAGTATCTTTCAAGTCTAGGTACGTCAAAAGGTACGGTGGGTCTTAAATATTGAGAGTCAAGAAACTTGCGAATATATGAATTCACAAACTTAAGAGGGAAACCGTTGTCTCTAAATAACTTTTTAACTTTTTGATAACCTCAAGTTCAGAATGTAGATACGAATAAGTAGAACTGAGGTGATATGCTCTAAAAATGGCAGACGAGATGGCGCAAAACCTTCGCGGCGCGCCATAGGGACCAATGTATACATGGCAAATTCGAACGGCGCTCTGACTGGGCTACGCTTGGAGAAAGTGGTGCAAAGTAGCATCATATTATTCGCTGGAGATTCTAGATTGAGCCAAAACAAATTATAAGGTTCCACCTGGTCATGGAATTTCTGGAGAGCAGCTGAAATGTTCGGTTACCATGACCTTATTTGGGATGTAACAACCACGTTATACCGTTCGCTTTCCGTTGCAAATGCGATCTAAGCTTAGTATATGAAGTATATGAAGCTTAGATCGCATTTGCAACGGAAAGCGAACGATATAACGTGGTTCTTTACATCCCAAATAAGGCCATGGTAACCGATCATGTCAGCTGCTCTCCAGAAATTCCATGACCAGGTGGAACCTTATAATTCGTTTGGGCTCAATCTAGAATCCCCAACGAATAATATGTTGCTACTTTGCGCACTTTTTCCAAGCGTAGCCCAGTCAGGGCGCCGATCAGATTTGCCATTTATACATTGGTCCCTATGGCGCCCGCGATGTTTTGCCCCCCAGGACGGCTGACACCACCACACAGTGTGGGAACGGGCCGTCCGGCGTATGCGGCGCGCGAGTTGGCTGTCTAGGTATTATATTGATGTCAGTGATGGCTGCAGAATGAATGTCACAAAAGCGCAACATTGCAGAAATTCGGGCCACTAAATACCAGTGGCGGCTTGCCATATGAGGAAACTGAGACCGAGCCTCGCCTATTATTTAGGAAGAATGTGCTTTGCAATATTCATTGGTGACCATAGAAAAAAGATGTGTGAATGATTCCCATTTTGCACATCGCAGTGAATTTTATTATGACATATCACCGAAATTATCCGGCTCTTCCATTCACCCGCCAGTACGTTTGCCATACTACAGCAAACCACTACGAGCCGACTGAGGCCCGACCAGCCTGCCGCCTCACCGCCTCCGCCTGTTCAGGCCAGCTACTGAGGCAGCACCAGCGGGCGAACGCCTCTCACGCCTCTCGAACGCCTCTCACCGACGGTGCCGTGCCCTGCCGACCAATGGTAGCCATCTGAGGCACGGATGTTTTGGGCCTCAAAACGATTATTCGGCTCCTAGGAGTCGTAGCGACGGAAATCAAAGTTTATGAGCAAGAGAACATGTTGATCTATCGATCTGGCCACATTTTTGTTCGAATAAGATCATCTATTATCCATATCATGATATTGCATTATCGTACCGCAGTCTGCTAGCGTCAGCGATGGACAGCCCGTTGGCGGCCGAGTAAAGCGGCAACTTTTGAATCCCCTGCAACCATATGACGATGTTTCCATCGAACTGCGGTGTTCTTTAGATAAGCTAATATTCATCACCATAAGGATACAGGTCATTCTTCAATATTACGTGAGATATAACTTAATTTTGGCGTTATAATTCGTTACGGGTATGTGATGCTCCAGCGAATGTCGCAGCTCTCTCGCGCGGCGGCATGATCCCAGGCCCGGCTGAGGCCGCCGCCAGTCCGGCCTCTATAGGCTGGCGCAAATACGCATGCGTAATGCGATCTGCTCGAAGGCTCAGATTCGAATGCTGCCGCGGGGTGTCAGCCCAGGCACTAGATAATGCCAGGTGTGACTTTTTTTTGTAAAGCTGCCGTTTTTTTTTGCATAGAGAACTGTGACTGTAATCTGTATATAGTATAGCTATGATTGAAAGCGAAGTGTTTGATATAATTTCCGAACTAAAGAGTCAAGATTTTGGCACTGCCGGATTCAATGGGGACCAAAGGGGCACTCCCAAACGCCTGAAATCGGCCGTAAATTGGCTTACGTTCTGACATGATTTGAGAGAAAACCTAAGTAACTTGAATGGCTTATTTCACATTTGTTTCAAAATCTTAGGAACGTCATGAAAATCGTGGGGGTGAAACTTCGATCTCGTCTTGAGTGAATCCCAACCCATGTCCCCTTATGCAAAATGTATTTGCATAGGTATGTGAGCTCCCCTCGTCTTGATCTACCTTTTACAGAACCAAATTTTCCTCATTAGACAAAAATACATATTTTATCAATAATTCTGATCAAATAGTGCGGGCCTGGCCCTCGCCCCCGTTCCTACGCCTGTGATTTGTTTTAAGTTTGTTAAAGGGATTATACGTTTTTTTCCCATAATAATTGAGTTACATAGTCAAACTTACTTATAAAGGTGGTATAAGTCACACGGTAGTCACATTTTTTATGGAAATTACCTCTTCTGCACGTAAGGACATTTCAAAGTGCGCGGTGATGCCACCGCGTACTTTCTGCAGTACTGGCTGAGACAGGGCCAGTCATCTCTTTTATGTTAATGAAAACACCTCACTTATGACATATTTCCGGTCACAATAAGCAATATATGATAAAATAAACTTGTTTTTTCCAACGACAGCAGCAGTTACCTAGTTTTTCCCATAAAATTCTATGTTTTTCATGAGTTTTCATGCCAAAAAATTAATACGCCACCACCAAATTCTCAACGCTAAAGGCCGCAAGGAAAAACACCACAAAAACCACATAATAGTGCGGAGTTTTTACGTTTTCTATTTAACTTTGATTAGTTTTAACTCTATTTTATAGTTTTAACTCTATTTGGCAGCAGACATGGCGCCTACAGGAGCGCCACGTCAGAAAATTGGTACTGAAAAAATTGGCGTTGGTGGCAACATCACACGGTATTTGCTTGTACGGGCGCTTATTGTCCGGATTATAAGGCATCGGTTCCGCTCCATGGGGTGGCATTTGCCTCTATAAGGGCGCCTATAATGTCTGACTTTCAGGGCGCCCTTCCTGTCCCTGGGGCGCGATTTACTTCTAGAAATGATCATGGCCCAATGCCCAAGGGCGCCTGTACTGTGTGTGAGGGGGGAGGTGGCGCAAATTACATCTTAAAGGGAAATATTTACCTTGTTCCACAAAAATGGAGTTATTACTTGAAATCGATAGACGAAACCAAAATATATTGCAAATTGATCACATTTTGCATATAAACATTTATACCGAAAGATATTCCAAGTTATAGTTGATAAGCGAGCCACGCTTATAACGGGCAGTACTCAGCAAGTACTCGCAGCCGAATTCAGAAAATTATCCTCCCTCTGCATTGTTATTTATCATGAAGGTATGCAATATGTTTCCTGCACTCTATTCTTTGCGAATATGTGCCAATCTGTTATGAACAATCAACAAGCATATGAAAAAGTGCATTGAAATCGGCAAATTAGCTTCGCCCAAGACGGCAACCTATTAAGTGTATGCGATTTGTTGAGAAACGAGAGGTATTCAACGTTGAACAGATTGATACAAAAGCGTGTCTATGTGTCGCGTTTCGCTAGTGAAGGGAAAACACCGATCATGAACTCCGAAAGAAGTTTATGTACTTGCTTTTTAATTTGTCTCAACATCCAACTTTGAATTAGGGAGTGAATTTATTTCATTCTTAAATTTAGATCACATCATTGTTATACTATAACGGAAGCCTAAGAAATTGTTGCTAAAAAATCACAAATGGTGAATATTTCCCTTTAAAGGGAATAGTTCACATTTAACATGGGGTTTTGAACCGAGATACCAGATTTGTAGAGCAGATCGAAAAATGGGTTGTATGAACAAATTAGCTCCTTTTTTAAACATTTCGACAGAGGACTAGTAGGCCCCTTTTAGAAGAAGTTCATTTCCGCGAAATTTGTTTCGGCTCCTCACAACGGTTGTTTACGTGACACGCAGCCTGCGTATATATGTCTAAAGTCCGTCGTTATTGTGTGCAATAGTTTCCATATTCAAGCTACCATATACATGACGTCATAATTGTCATGAAGTTTTTGTATGGCCATGAAGGAGAAAGGAGAAACATGCCCGTTTTCAACGGATATCCATCTATCGTCCAATCAAATTCCATATTAGTTTTTTTCAGCTCGAAATACCCTGTATAGCCAAATTTCAAGACAACTTTCAAGGTGACCTATTCCCTTTAACACGCGCCCTGGAGGGCCTCTGATAATTACACGCCCTGGGCCTCGTTTCAGTAAGCGGCGTAACCTACGAACCTACGTAGTTGCGCCGATTTTGGCGTAACCTACGCCGATTCTGTTTCATAAAGAAAAAGCCGACGTAAGCTACGCCATTGGAACTACGCCACTTCATTTACGTCAAGGCGCCGAATTTTTCGTAAGTTACGGCATTTGCGTTTCATAAAAGGGCGTAGGTTATGCCAAATAATATTTCAGGGCCTTGATTTTCGGTAAAAAAACAACGCAAGGATGTGTGGCGTTGTTTTTGGTGCTCCGATGGCCTTGAAAGTTGTTTTGATTGCCTTGCTGGTATATTTTGTGAGCCTGGCGACGATATTAGAAGCTGGTGTGATTATTTTACATTGAAACTTACATCAAGAGCATAGCAAGATATGTATGTGAAGTACTAAACTGAAGTATTAGTTGAATCTCTGAAGAATGTGAGTGTCTCAAATACCATGCGGACCACCTCATGACTGATGACATACATGTGTTTGCAAAAATTGATTTATTATTCACGGTAGTCTCGCATCATTTGTACGATGTTGTATTCGATGGCAAGCATTGTTTTCAACGAATTAACATGATTTACAAGACTTCTCTGACCAGTAGTAGTGAACAGGGTGATAGCGTAATGCCGACTTGCGGTTGGGTATCATACATAGGTGTTAGGTATCATAGGTTTTGTCATGGTTATTTGTATTGTGGTTTCTTTTGTACATTAGCCACACTAACAATGTGAACGTTACATGTAACAGTTAATGACCATGATACAGGGAGACACAAGCAGGGCTCACAAGTATTTAAGCCACAAACATACAAGTTCACCAGTTGTTTTCTTTTCATGAGTTCATGTTTTTGAGGTAAGCTGTGAATTGGCCAGTTTAACATCTACACTGCAAAATGCTCACATTTCTTCCCTACTTGAGTTGTCCAAACTCGCAACAGTAAAACTCACATTTATTTAGTTTTACTCATGCAATACCAAGGGAAAACTCACACAAGGATGAGTTTTGCCTGAGTATTTACGTGAGTTGTCAACTCATGACAGTAACACTCAGGCCCTTACTAGCAAAACTAACCCTTACTGAGGTTATATACTCATGTAATGCTATGGTAAAACTCACACAAACTAAGGCAGAACTAACCCTTACCAACATGAATACTCAGAAAATGCTAACACAAGCCTGGGGTTAGTTTTATTTTTCTGGCATTACAAACGCTAATACTAATACAATTACTAATGCAATACTAACGACCGTCGCGCATTGGGCATTACAGCAGATATTGTTGGTTGGTGTACAGAATGGCGTAATCATAAATATACTTCAAGTCATTTAGCTTATTGATTTATTGGTAAGTAGCCAATGATCACACCATTCTGAAACAAGAAATACAAAGTAATGAAATCACAAGAACATTCTGACACAGTCAGTATGCAACCAAGTCTGGATTACTCTAACCATGGCGAGACATAGATGTGTGTTGACACCACAATCTTCCCTACTGAGACACACCTTCCCAAATTTTGGTCACCATGCATCTATAGGTGCATGATGACAAACATTCCTAAACATATCCATTACTTTTGTAAACTGTGGTTGCCGAAGTTGCAAATTCAGACATCTCATTTCAGTCAGTTAGTGCCTCAACATTTTATCCCAATCATTAGTTATTCATATATTTAGCCAGTAATAATATATTTAGCAGAATCATCTTTATATTGTCATGTCAAAAATTACATCACACAAAACTTATTAAGCCTATTGTATAGGTATGCTAAATGCTTGTCATTTATTATAGCATATTCAACTGCCTCTTGCAAATGCTAATGTGACTAGCGAACAGTGACTTCTTCTGGAACAAACATTATCATTTGTCTGCAGCTGGTGAGTGAAATTGGTAGGAAAATGTCTGTTCATGCCAAGCTGCAGTTAAGAGCGGATGAAAGCTGAACAAATCTGGATATTGGGAGCAACACTGTGATGGAAGGCCAATGTTGAAGTTGGCCTTCAGTTGAAGCTATGAGCGAGGCCTTGAAGACAAGTGCCGCCATGGACTTGTGTGTTGAATGAGATCATCATTGAGTTTTCACCGAAGTAAAGCAAATTGTGGAATTTTCAAGGCACTTATTCTGACATCTGTGCTGACTGCTGATCAATAAATGTGGCAGTGTCTGAGCTTGTGTGTTTTAGTGGCGCGGCTGAACACCTATCAATTTGTTGTCAGTTAACTTCCTGTTAGATCAGCAGGTGCTGCCATCTGTCATCATGACGTGTCATCATATTAGCTTCTCATATATTTATGTGCTGCCATCTATACATTGGACGGTTTCACACTAACCACAATTAGATCAGTAAATACGCATGATTCATGTCATAGCCCATATGAGTCCGTAATGGATTGGATTCATATTTCATACATTGCATCATGCAGTGGCGTACCGAGTATCAGGTCATGCAGGTGACCTGGTCCTTTGGACCCGAGGCGCCCATGCAAAGCTGGCGCCTCTCCGATCGGTCACGACGCCCCTCTGGCCAGTGACAGCGCCACTCCGGCCAGAGACGGTGCTTCCGCACGGTGCGGAAGAAGAGACGCCCCCCCCCCTGCAAAATTTCGCCAATATTGGTGGCGCCTCTGTCGATCGGGTGGCGCCCCGCAAGGCAGTGATCTGGTCCTTTCTGAATTTCTGCGCACGCCACTGGCATCATGATCTAATAACTAACAGTCCTAACAG
Source organism: Chirona hameri (assembly GCA_036785665.1). Lineage (NCBI taxonomy): Eukaryota > Metazoa > Arthropoda > Thecostraca > Balanomorpha > Balanidae > Chirona > Chirona hameri. The sequence goes on along the minus strand of JAXIVJ010000716.1, from coordinate 120,022 downwards.
TCCTACTAACAGTAACAGCAGTCAGCATGTATTTGCCCTCTAACCGGACACGATTAGCCGGTTTAACACTTGTCTTATGCGGTCGAATTCGCCGGATCTAATACACAAACACAATCGACAAACAATGCTTTGGCCGACCTCAAATGAAGATTCGGGCAATAGTCTCGACGGTGGCAGGTTACATGTATAAACAAAGTAAGTATGTCGCGCATCGTCTTATATGCCCGATAAAACAGGCAATATGCCCGATAAATTTTGCAGACGAGGATTTCTGTTGGTGGTTCTATCGACAATATCGGCATGACTTCACATGCAATAGAAAGCATATTATTCATGTTATTTACTAGTAATGTATTCATTAATGGGCCCAAGAGGCTCTTTGTTGCACTTTTCTTTTATGTCTTTATGTCTTTATTAAATAAGAACAAAAAACGAGACTCACGAGAGCTTTTCACTAAACCCACATACGCGCGGACTTTAAATTATCACACCGGACACGTGGGCTAGATAGTGGCAGCTCTAATAGCTTTCGCCTGGGTCCAGAAAATATTTTTTCTTTATTTACTCAGAAACGATATTTTAACATTATTTATTTTACCAATATTTATTTTAAAAAATGTATGATTCCAATTTCAATAATTGCATTAAAAACAAATGTGTATTATAATGCTTTCAATACACTTCAATTTTGCAAACACCCTTGATTGTTTACGCCAGCAACGCAAACTGCGCCGGCGTACACAACTCCGTCGGCACCCTGGTGAAACGGACTCATTTACGGTACATAGCTTTTGATGCCGTAACTCACGCATTTCGTAAGTTACACCAAAAGCTTTATGAAACGAGGCCCTGGAGGGGGTGCGGATTCCCCCCTCCCCCCACACACACACAATGATAAAAAAACGCAACTTAGCGACAAGCGGAAAACGGCGTTAGATAGCTCGAGACAAGCCCTATCGAAAGTATACCGGTCTTTTTTAGGTCAGGTCAATATTGAGGTCACCAAAGGTAATCAAAGATCAGATTTTCCAGTTTTAGGACTTCGCTTCGAACACCCCAAAATATCTCGGGAACTATGATCGCTAGGAACAAACGGAGAACAAAATCAAAAGCTCTTGCAAAATGTAATCTCAATAGGTGTCCTCAGATTTGAGCGCAGGGCAAAAGTTTAGGCTCCAGAGGTCATCAAATGTCATAAAAGGTTATTTTTTGGCAGAACTGTTTTTCGCAAATAACTTTTTGCCTATTAATGATAAATCAATACGTGCAACGGCATCGTGTTTGTCTCGGCAAGGCACTTTCAATCACATTCATCTTGACTAGGTTAGATCAACTGAGAAATTTGACCTCAGGTCAAGGGCAAGTGGTGACCCAAGTAAGTCATGTTGCATATGAGGAGACGTGCCTCGACGAGACAAACACATTGGTACTGTTTTCACTTCTATATCTTAATTATGTCGATAGTTATTGACAAGAGTGTTGGCGGTCACGACATTGACCTGACCTTAGGTCACCGATATCATAAATCCGAGATATAAAAAATTGTAGGTATCGATGACCTTATGAAATCCTGCAAGTTTGAAATCGATCGGCATAAAACTGTGGCTGCGGTACTACCGCAAACGTTTTGGAGGTGGGGTCATCACGTGACTTGGTCTGGTGACCTGACCTGACATGACCCGAGGTCAAGAATTTTACATAATGTGAATAGTTCATTTCTGAACAGGTATGCAAAACAACGGTGGCGCGCAGCGCCGCTGTTTTTGCACTATCCTCGAAAAACCTTAGGGGTGTGCGGATTTCGCCCCCCTCCCCTCCAAGGCGCGTTTAGCCCGCGCCGTGCCGGGGTGTTTAGACCCCTCCACCCCGTCAGGTTTTTCGAGGATAGCGGAAAAACTGCAGCGCGCAGCGCCGCCGTTTTTGGCACAGCTGTTGGCGCATCTATTGCCCACATTATGTAAAAAAATGCCTCTGGTCATCTCAGATCAGGTCACCAGACCAGGTCACGTGACCCTACCTCCAAAAAAAACTTGTGGTCGTACCACAGTCACAGTTTCTGGATGATCAGTTTATAGTTACAGGATTTCGTAAGGTCATATATATCTACAATACTTTTATCTTGGATTTTGTATATCAGCGACCTAAGGTCGGGTCAATTTCGTGACCTTCCCATTATAAGTCAATGGGGAAATATTAAAATGCTTCCTATTCCAAGGATACGCAAGATATCAGTCTGATTCCTTATGAATCATGTTATGATAGACCATTCTTGATTACCTAGGTGCCATTTTTGTTCAGTGATCCCTAAAAGGTCAGCCGAGGTCATCCAAGGTCACCAACAGTTGTATGTCAATAACTCACGAAATAATAACGATAGAGAAGTGAAACCGACATCAATGTGTTTGTCTCGTCGAGACACATCTTCCTATAGGCAACATGATCTATTTGGGTCACTACTTGACCTTGACCTTAGGTCAATTTGTTTTGCAATGACCCAACCTGGTCAAAACTAATAAAAGTCGAAGAGCCTTGACGAGATAAACACGATTGCACCAACATTATTTTCTTGTCGTTATTAGGTAAAAAGCCATTCGTGAAAACTTTTTTATTTTAAATAGCCTTTTTGACATTTGATGAACTCTGGAGTCTAAACTATAGACTCCAGAGCTATAGTTTAGACTATGATCTAAAATCTGAGGAAACTTATCGATTGCATTTTGCAAGGGCTTTCCATTGCTTTATTTTCGTTTGTTCCTAGCTATCACAGTTCCTGTGATATCTGGAGGTATCTGGAGCGAAGTCCTAAAACTGGAAATGTTGACCTTGGATGACCTCTGGTGACCTTAATATTGTCTTCAAGAAACAAAATATTCTAAATACTTTCGAATGTGCTTGTCGAGAGCTTTCGAACGCCTTTTTACGCGTCTTTCTTGCCCTTTTAGTTTTAGAGTTAGAAGGGGGTTACCCCCCCCCCCCCCAGGCACGGAGAAGGTGGTGCCGAGCACCGACACGGCGCGGGTTAAAGGGAAATATTAACCTTTTGATTTATTTATCCGCACTTTTATGTGACACATATATGGTATCAAATTGATCGTGCCTCAATTTACAAAGTGAAATAACAACTTTTAATATTTAGTACTTCACATAAATATCTTGCTATGCTCTTGATGTAAGTTTCAATGTAAAATAATCACACCAGCTTCTAATATCGTCGCCAGGCTCACAAAATATACCAGCAAGGCAATCAAAACAACTTTCAAGGCCATCGGAGCACCAAAAACAACGCCACAAATCCTTGCGTTGTTTTTTACCGAAAATCAAGGCCCTGAAATATTATTTGGCATAACCTACGCCCTTTTATGAAACGCAAATGCCGTAACTTACGAACAATTCGGCGCCTTGACGTAAATGAAGTGGCGTAGTTCCAATGGCGTAGCTTACGTCGGCTTTTCCTTTATGAAACAGAATCGGCGTAGGTTACGCCAAAATCGGCGCAACTACGTAGGTTCGTAGGTTACGCCGCTTACTGAAACGAGGCCCAGGGCGTGTAATTATCAGAGGCCCTCCAGGGCGCGTGTTAAAGGGAATAGGTCACCTTGAAAGTTGTCTTGAAATTTGGCTATACAGGGTATTTCGAGCTGAAAAAAACTAATATGGAATTTGATTGGACGATAGATGGATATCCGTTGAAAACGGGCATGTTTCTCTTTTCTCCTTCATGGCCATACAAAAACTTCATGACAATTATGACGTCATGTATATGGTAGCTTGAATATGGAAACTATTGCACACAATAACGACGGACTTTAGACATATATACGCAGGCTGCGTGTCACGTAAACAACCGTTGTGAGGAGCCGAAACAAATTTCGCGGAAATGAACTTCTTCTAAAAGGGGCCTACTAGTCCTCTGTCGAAATGTTTAAGAAAGGAGCTAATTTGTTCATACAACCCATTTTTCGATCTGCTCTACAAATCTGGTATCTCGGTTCAAAACCCCATGTTAAATGTGAACTATTCCCTTTAAAGGGAAATATTCACCATTTGTGATTTTTTTGCAACAATTTCTTAGGCTTCCGTTATAGTATAACAATGATGTGATCTAAATTTAAGAATGAAATAAATTCACTCCCTAATTCAAAGTTGGATGTTGAGACAAATTAAAAAGCAAGTACATAAACTTCTTTCGGAGTTCATGATCGGTGTTTTCCCTTCACTAGCGAAACGCGACACATAGACACGCTTTTGTATCAATCTGTTCAACGTTGAATACCTCTCGTTTCTCAACAAATCGCATACACTTAATAGGTTGCCGTCTTGGGCGAAGCTAATTTGCCGATTTCAATGCACTTTTTCATATGCTTGTTGATTGTTCATAACAGATTGGCACATATTCGCAAAGAATAGAGTGCAGGAAACATATTGCATACCTTCATGATAAATAACAATGCAGAGGGAGGATAATTTGCTGAATTCGGCTGCGAGTACTTGCTGAGTACTGCCCGTTATAAGCGTGGCTCGCTTATCAACTATAACTTGGAATATCTTTCGGTATAAATGTTTATATGCAAAATGTGATCAATTTGCAATATATTTTGGTTTCGTCTATCGATTTCAAGTAATAACTCCATTTTTGTGGAACAAGGTAAATATTTCCCTTTAAGATGTAATTTGCGCCACCTCCCCCCTCACACACAGTACAGGCGCCCTTGGGCATTGGGCCATGATCATTTCTAGAAGTAAATCGCGCCCCAGGGACAGGAAGGGCGCCCTGAAAGTCAGACATTATAGGCGCCCTTATAGAGGCAAATGCCACCCCATGGAGCGGAACCGATGCCTTATAATCCGGACAATAAGCGCCCGTACAAGCAAATACCGTGTGATGTTGCCACCAACGCCAATTTTTTTTCAGTACCAATTTTCTGACGTGGCGCCCCTGTAGGCGCCATGTCTGCTGCCAAATAGAGTTAAAACTATAAAATAGAGTTAAAACTAATCAAAGTTAAATAGAAAACGTAAAAACTCCGCACTATTATGTGGTTTTTGTGGTGTTTTTCCTTGCGGCCTTTCGCGTTGAGAATTTGGTGGTGGCGTATTAATTTTTTGGCATGAAAACTCATGAAAAACATAGAATTTTATGGGAAAAACTAGGTAACTGCTGCTGTCGTTGGAAAAAACAAGTTTATTTTATCATATATTGCTTATTGTGACCGGAAATATGTCATAAGTGAGGTGTTTTCATTAACATAAAAGAGATGACTGGCCCTGTCTCAGCCAGTACTGCAGAAAGTACGCGGTGGCATCACCGCGCACTTTGAAATGTCCTTACGTGCAGAAGAGGTAATTTCCATAAAAAATGTGACTACCGTGTGACTTATACCACCTTTATAAGTAAGTTTGACTATGTAACTCAATTATTATGGGAAAAAAACGTATAATCCCTTTAACAAACTTAAAACAAATCACAGGCGTAGGAACGGGGGCGAGGGCCAGGCCCGCACTATTTGATCAGAATTATTGATAAAATATGTATTTTTGTCTAATGAGGAAAATTTGGTTCTGTAAAAGGTAGATCAAGACGAGAGGAGCTCACATACCTATGTAAATACATTTTGCATAAGGGGACATGGGTTGGGATTCACTCAAGACGAGATCGAAGTTTCACCCCCACGATTTTCATGACGTTCCTAAGATTTTGAAACAAATGTGAAATAAGCCATTCAAGTTACTTAGGTTTTCTCTCAAATCATGTCAGAACGTAAGCCAATTTACGGCCGATTTCAGGCGTTTGGGAGTGCCCCTTTGGTCCCCATTGAATCCGGCAGTGCCAAAATCTTAACTCTTTAGTTCGGAAATTATATCAAACACTTCGCTTTCAATCATAGCTATACTATATACAGATTACAGTCACAGTTCTCTATGCAAAAAAAAAACGGCAGCTTTACAAAAAAAGTCACACCTGGCATTATCTAGTGCCTGGGCTGACACCCCGCGGCAGCATTCGAATCTGAGCCTTCGAGCAGATCGCATTACGCATGCGTATTTGCGCCAGCCTATAGAGGCCGGACTGGCGGCGGCCTCAGCCGGGCCTGGGATCATGCCGCCGCGCGAGAGAGCTGCGACATTCGCTGGAGCATCACATACCCGTAACGAATTATAACGCCAAAATTAAGTTATATCTCACGTAATATTGAAGAATGACCTGTATCCTTATGGTGATGAATATTAGCTTATCTAAAGAACACCGCAGTTCGATGGAAACATCGTCATATGGTTGCAGGGGATTCAAAAGTTGCCGCTTTACTCGGCCGCCAACGGGCTGTCCATCGCTGACGCTAGCAGACTGCGGTACGATAATGCAATATCATGATATGGATAATAGATGATCTTATTCGAACAAAAATGTGGCCAGATCGATAGATCAACATGTTCTCTTGCTCATAAACTTTGATTTCCGTCGCTACGACTCCTAGGAGCCGAATAATCGTTTTGAGGCCCAAAACATCCGTGCCTCAGATGGCTATCATTGGTCGGCAGGGCACGGCACCGTCGGTGAGAGGCGTTCGAGAGGCGTGAGAGGCGTTCGCCCGCTGGTGCTGCCTCAGTAGCTGGCCTGAACAGGCGGAGGCGGTGAGGCGGCAGGCTGGTCGGGCCTCAGTCGGCTCGTAGTGGTTTGCTGTAGTATGGCAAACGTACTGGCGGGTGAATGGAAGAGCCGGATAATTTCGGTGATATGTCATAATAAAATTCACTGCGATGTGCAAAATGGGAATCATTCACACATCTTTTTTCTATGGTCACCAATGAATATTGCAAAGCACATTCTTCCTAAATAATAGGCGAGGCTCGGTCTCAGTTTCCTCATATGGCAAGCCGCCACTGGTATTTAGTGGCCCGTATTTCTGCAATGTTGCGCTTTTGTGACATTCATTCTGCAGCCATCACTGACATCAATATAATACCTAGACAGCCAACTCGCGCGCCGCATACGCCGGACGGCCCGTTCCCACACTGTGTGGTGGTGTCAGCCGTCCTGGGGGGCAAAACATCGCGGGCGCCATAGGGACCAATGTATAAATGGCAAATCTGATCGGCGCCCTGACTGGGCTACGCTTGGAAAAAGTGCGCAAAGTAGCAACATATTATTCGTTGGGGATTCTAGATTGAGCCCAAACGAATTATAAGGTTCCACCTGGTCATGGAATTTCTGGAGAGCAGCTGACATGATCGGTTACCATGGCCTTATTTGGGATGTAAAGAACCACGTTATATCGTTCGCTTTCCGTTGCAAATGCGATCTAAGCTTCATATACTTCATATACTAAGCTTAGATCGCATTTGCAACGGAAAGCGAACGGTATAACGTGGTTGTTACATCCCAAATAAGGTCATGGTAACCGAACATTTCAGCTGCTCTCCAGAAATTCCATGACCAGGTGGGACCTTATAATTTGTTTTGGCTCAATCTAGAATCTCCAGCGAATAATATGATGCTACTTTGCACCACTTTCTCCAAGCGTAGCCCAGTCAGAGCGCCGTTCGAATTTGCCATGTATACATTGGCGCGCCGCGAAGGTTTTGCGCCATCTCGTCTGCCATTTTTAGAGCATATCACCTCAGTTCTACTTATTCGTATCTACATTCTGAACTTGAGGTTATCAAAAAGTTAAAAAGTTATTTAGAGACAACGGTTTCCCTCTTAAGTTTGTGAATTCATATATTCGCAAGTTTCTTGACTCTCAATATTTAAGACCCACCGTACCTTTTGACGTACCTAGACTTGAAAGATACTTTGTACTACAGTATTTTGGGGCAGAGTCAGACAAACTGAAACGTGAGGTCATTGCCCTGCTTTCAAAATTCTACCCGTTTCTGAGCCCTAGGATTGTTCTAATGAACACTTGCTCTATCGGTTTTTCTTCAAGTATACGGACAGACTACCCAAAAGTTGTCAATCGACTGTAGTATATCATTTGTGTTGTGCCTCGTGTGAGTCATCCTACGTTGCTTCTACCATTCGTAATCTCCACAGTCGGATTCAGCAACATTTGGACAAGTATGTACGTACTAGAAAGTTGCTTGTCAATCCTGACCCCTCTCCTATACGTGAACATCCCCTTGCCCGTGATACCTTAGTAACACCCGACAACTTTTCCGTCTCAGGAAAGACAAACTCTGTACTAGATTTAAGAATATTAGAGTCGTTACATATTTTCCATCAACAACCTTCTCTCAACAACATATCTTCTGCCTTCCCTCTGCGAACTGTTCGTTGAACATCTAAAAGAGGTTGGCCTAATCTTTGAGTCACGAGTATTGTTTCCCTATTCTTTATATTTTCCAGTGTGTGCCTGCGTCCTATTTTGTTAATCTGTCTTAGTGAAAACTTTGCCTGAAGATACAGTCGTGTACTGTGAAACGTCGTAATATAGCTATACAGAATGTTATTCTTTTAGTGGTGACATCGGATTTTCAATCATAATGAGTCGCCAAACCTACTCAGTATATACTTGCGTGATGTTTGTGATCAAACCTAAGCAAAAGAACCCAAGAGGAGGAAGATTACACGGATGATCGCAGGAGTTGCATACTATCTGATCAAGTTTCTTTTTACCTTAAAGTTTGGAAAAACGCTTCTTTTGGTGTTATTACCAGAAATCATGGTGCACCATGCCGCAAGCTGGTATTTCGCTACATCGATATTCACAAGGAACTATCAAAAGCTGAACTTGACATTGACTTCTTGAAAACATGTAAGACATATGCTATTTTTACAAAATTCCTCCGGTTCAAATTGTACAAGAAATCTCTTCACACGTCAAGTGCTTACAAAACCTTCCAATATGAGCTTTTAGATACTGAACTGGCTTCAGAAACTGAGAGAGCTGCGTACCTAACTCAGCAGTACGTTGAGCTCCGTGACGGCATTCAACGTCGACTTTCGTGTTTTGAATTTCGTATGTTGTCTTGAAATTTGGCTATACAGGGTATTTCGAGCTGAAAAAAACTAATATGGAATTTGATTGGACGATAGATGGATATCCGTTGAACAACGGGCATGTTTCTCTTTTCTCCTTCATGGCCATACAAAAACTCCATGACAATTATGACGTCATGTATATGGTAGCTTGGAATGCAAGGAGGCTGCATTGAAAAAGAAGAGCCACGTCGCATCCAGTCTAACCGGATTGATCATTAAGCATTGTCGTCATGACTGTCTTCGCGTTAAAGAGATATCTCCTGCATGTATCAAAGAAAGCGAAAGGGTACACATATATAATTAATTCATCTAACCTTGGTCTGGAAACTGAGTGAAGGCGGGAGTTGATAATGAGGTTATTCACAGTGACTGGATAACATATTTTAATGTCACCTTCCCTGGTAAATAACCTTGATAGTTGGAGATGGTAGTTTAAGAGGGTTCGTTGTTATTTCACTTCCAACGCTAAATGTCACCATAAATGACTAAAAGTCACCATAAATGACTAAAAGTCACCATAAATGACTAAAAGTCACCATAAATGACTAAAAGTCACCATAAATGACTAAATGTCACCATAAATGACTAAATGTCACCATAAATGACTAAAAGTCACCATAAATGACTAAAAGTCACCATAGACGTCACGGCCCACCGAGTCCAGCATACTGAGGATGTGTACTGTGTGGTTCGGACGAATCGCTTGATGACAATTTGAAATATACCATGGCACATGTGATGTCTAGTTCCACACATCTGTCGCACAGCGGAATGTTGGAGGACTTCCAACGACATGTGAAACAGGAGAACCTCATGTCAGAGTCACGCCGTCATCTTTTAGCTGGTCACTGTTACCTCAGAGCTAGTTACTGTCACTAGCTAGTACTTCTGTCTTAGCCAGGTACGTAGCCAGCATTTCGTTCAGGAGGGGGGGGGGGGGGAGCGGCGCCTCGAAAGGGCCCCTTTCCGAGCGTTGAAAGGTCCCCCTTCCCAAGCGTTGAAAGGCCCAAACAAAACGGATGAAAAGGCGCGTTACAAGGTTCCAAATCCAGTATGACAGGTATGGCATGGGCCATACCAACTTGTAGGAGCTGGAGTTAGCGAACTGCCATATCAACTTTGGAACCAGCGACAACAATTTGGAATCAGCTATACCAACTTGGAATATTTTTCAGCTCATGGAACTCTTAAGCAAATTGTGCCGCGGAGCGGCGCGAAAATTTTGAATTTTATTTCCTGGACAACTGCATTCTTACTGTTGAAAGGCCCAGGGTCCCTTCAGATCGTCTAGGGCCCCTCCAACCTTTTCAACGCCCTTCCGACCTGTTCAGGGACTCATCTTGGCTCCGCGAAAAGACATGATGTGGAGTGTGTGATATATGTTAAATACAAAGAGGGCTTTCTCTAGAAGACAAATTAAAATCAGAACTTTCGGTTATATTGTAACACCCTGACGTGTTACAATATACCCGAAAGCTCGGCTTTTAATATTTGTCTTGTGGAGTAAGTCCTCTTTGTATTTAATCTTCATCGGGGATCTCCACGTGCTTTTGGCCCTTCCGGTCTGACCAGGGAGTCAGGGACTCCTCTGACCTTCCAAGAAGCCCCTCGTGTGTGTCAAGAGGCCCAATCGGCCTGTTCAGAGGTCTTTCCGACCTGGACAGGGACTGAACTGGCTGCTTTGTCACCCTGCCGACATGCTCAGGGGCCCCTCCGACCTGCCCAGGGGCCCCTCCAGTCTGGCTAGGGGCCAATTCGGCATGTTCAGAGGCCCTTCTTACCCGCCCAGGGGTCCTTTCGGTCTGTCACGGGCCCCTCCGATCTGCACAGGGGCCCTTTCAACTTTCCAGGAGCCCTCTGGTCTCTCCAGGGACCCTATAGCCTTCTAAGGGGCCCTTCCAACCTGGCAAGGGACTGCGCTGGCTGCTGTGTCGCCTTGAGACATGCTCTGAGGGCCCTCCGACCTGCCCTGGGGCTCCTCCGTGCTGACTAGGAGCCAATTCGGCATGTTCAGGGGCCCTTCTGACCCACCTAGGAGCCCTTTTGGTCTGGTCAGGGCCCTCTGACCTGCACAGGGGCCCTTTTAACTTCGCAGGGGCCCTCTGGTCTGTACAGGGGCCCTCCAACCTGCTTAAGGGCCCTTATGACCTGGCAAGTGACTGCGCTAGCCGCTTTGTCGCCCTGCGGACATGCTCAGGGGCCTCTCGACCTGCTCAGGGACCCTCTGTGCTGGCTAGGGGCCCACTCAACGTGTTCAGGGGCCCTCTGACCCGCTCAGGGGCCCTTTCGGTCTGACCAGGGGCCCCTCTGACATGTACAGGGCTCTGTTGAATGTCCAAGGGGCCCTCGGGTCTTTCAGAGAGGACCCTGGAGGCCCTAAAGTGCTTTAAACTCTCTCTAAAGACCACGCTTCGCGTGGTTAAGTGCCCATGATACCGCGCTTCGCGCGGTCTCGTCGGCCCTTTTCGGCGCGCGCAGCGCGCCGAAAAGGACCCTCGCGCGCCGAAGAAGGCCCTCCCGGCCTCCAAGGGGAGGGTGGCGGCCTCCCCCCCCCCCTTGGTTACGTGCTGGTCTTAGCTAATACTGTCACAAGACATGCCTATCTTTAAACTGGCCGCTCTGTCACCCCTGGGCTAGGCTGTCTTTGAACTAGCCACTGTCATACCCATAGGCGTATCCAGTAATTCGCCAAGGCAGTACCCGCGGCCAGTTGTATGGGCCCCCGGAGCGCCAGGGTCGCTTTCCAAGACTGAGGACCGCTTACCACCACCCCAGCGAAGAAAAAAAAATGTTGTTGAGCTGGGGTAGGGTAAATAATGAAAATGCGTTTTTCAGCGACGGATAAATAATGAAAATAAAAAGTTAATCTCAGATCGAACATGTTTTAGGTCGTGATGTGAAGGAAGGGTTCCTGAAACACATCCTGAAACGGTTCTTATCTGGCTTAAATATACCTCTGTGGGTCTGTTGAGCCCACCGAGGCCCCGGAAGATCAGTCTTGAAGGGCCTTGCAGGGATCCCCCACAGACCGGCCAAGCGCTGTCTAAGGCCGACCGAGGACGCCACAGTTTGAACTGTGGGCACAGTCCCTCACGCTGACCGAGCGTCCTTTCAGGCCTATGCAGGGCCCATTAGGCCGACTGAGGGCCCCTCAGACCGACTCAGGGCCTCTCAGGTCGACTCAGGGTTCCCACAGGCCAAAGCCCCCCCCCCCCCCCCTGAGGCCGACTGAGGGCCCACTCAGGCCGACTGAGGGCCCACTCAGGCCGACTGAGGGCCCACTCAGGCCGACTGAGGGCCCCCTCAGGCAGACTGAGGGCCCACTCAGGTCGACAGAGGGCCCCTTCAAGGCGACTGAGGACCCACTCAGGCCGACTGAGGGTCCCTTCAAGGCGACTGAGGGCCCACTCAGGCCGACTGAGGGCCCAATCAGGCCGACTGAGGGCCCCTTCAAGGCGACTGAGGGCCTACTCAGGCAGACTGAGGGCCCACTCAGGCCGACTGAGGGCCCACTCAGGCCGACTGAGGGCCCCTTCAAGGCGACTGAGGGCCCACTCAGGCAGACTGAGGGCCCACTCAGGCCGACTGAGGGTCCCTCCGGGCGACTGAGTGCCCCATCAGGTCGACTGAGCCCCTAAGACTGCTTAGGGCCCTTAGACAAAAGTAAAATCGGACCCTCATCTCAAAGGGGTACCCGCGGGTGTCCAGGGTACCCCTTTGGATACGCCCTTGGTCATGCCTGAGCTAACCACTGCCGCCTACTGGAGCTGCAGCTTATGTCCTATCTGCTCATATCAAACCACCGCCCCCTGTTTCAGCTGACCACTGTCCTCTCCGAATGAACCGCTACCCCGTGTCTCGGCGCTGACCGTCGCTGTAACCTGTCAGCGTCTGTCACGGCTATTAGTGGGGACACCCTTCTCCGGCGGCAATTCGGGGAACCGCGGCCCCGTCACTCGGGACGGCAGGGCCGGATGAGCGGATTAGTGTGGTTAGCCGAGCCTGCAGCTCGTATGCATACACAGACTGCTGTCCAGTAAGTCGTCAATGGCAAACGCCCAGTGATCAGCCCCCCCCCCCCCCCCCCCCCCCCCAGGGCAGCGTCAAGGTCAGCTGCCGGAGGAGCCAAGGTCGGCCGGTCGTGGACCGTCTGCCGCCGCCGGCCGTCTGACCACTTTCACTGGCTGGTGACCGGCCCAGGGACGGCGCTGACGCACCGCCGCCCCGTCTCATTAGCATCCGTCATGGCGACGATACGACCCTCAACACCACCTGTTCTGGCCCGGTCTGGTCGGGCCTCGGCTGTCCTGGGCTGGCTTGGGCTGACCTGGGCTGACCTAGCCTAGCCTAGCCTAGCCTAGCCTAGTCTAGCCCAGCCTAGCCTGGCCTGTCCTGGCCTGTTTGTCCCTGCCTTGTCCTGGGCTGCCCTGGCCTGTCCTGTCCTGTCCTGTGAGCCCCTGTCCTGCCCTGTCCTGTCCTGTGAGCCCCTGTCCTGCCCTGTCCTGTGACCCCCTGTCCTGTCCTGTCCTGTGAGCTCCTATCCTGTCCTGTCCTGTGAACCCCTGTCCTGTCCTGCCCTGTGAGCCCCTGTACTGTCCTGTCCTGTGAGCCCCTGTCCTGTCCTGTCCTGTGAGCCCCTGTCCTGTCCTGTCATGTGAGCTCCTGTCCTGTCCTGTCCTGTGAGCCCCTGTCCTGTCCTGTCCTGTGAGCTCCTGTCCTGTCCTGCTGACAGCTCACCCAGAGTCGGGAATGCCGCCCTCTCCCCTGCCACCTGATACCGCCCTCTCCTCCCCAGTGTCGTCAGGGTCGGGGCGACGTCAGGTGGGGTCAGGCCAGAGCAGGGTGTCCGGTCACGCCGCTCCGCCGGCCCGGTCTGACCGACCCTGAACCCAGCACGTCGAAAATACCCACACCCACCCACCAAAATACCCATACCAGGCCCGCGGCGGCCCAGAGGTCGTTACCTGAATATGTTCCATAGTTCGGAGGCGAGGAAAATCTGTGAGGCAATAGCACCGCATTCCGTACAGACAAATGTGTATGCGAGTCCCAGGTCAGTACTGAACGGAGACAGCACAGTGTGCACTCGGTGGTGATTAAATGCATCACAGGTCTGCTGTTGTATTAATGGTCCGGCTGATGGGTAATGCTAAGGCCAGGTCAGTACTGAACGGAGACAGCACAGTGTGCACTCGGTGGTGATTAAATGCATCACAGGTCTGCTGTTGTATCAATGGTCCGGCTGATGGGTAATGCTAAGGCCAGGTCAGTACTGAACGGAGACAGCACAGTGTGCACTCGGTGGTGATTAAATGCATCACAGGTCTGCTGTTGTGTCAATGGTCCGGCTGATGGGTAATGCTAAGGCCAGGTCAGTACTGAACGGAGACAGCACAGTGTGCACTCGGTGGTGATTAAATGCATCACAGGCCTGCTGTTGTATCAATGATCCGGCTGAGGCCAGGTCAGTACTGAACGGAGACAGCACAGTGTGCACTCGGTGGTGATTAAATGCATCACAGGCCTGCTGTTGTATCAATGGTCCGGCTGATGGGTAATGCTAAGGCCAGGTCAGTACCGAACGGAGACAGCACAGTGTGCACTCGGTGGTGATTAAATGCATCACAGGCCTGCTGTTGTATCAATGGTCCGGCTGAGGCCAGGTCAGTACTGAACGGAGACAGCACAGTGTGCACTCGGTGGTGATCAAATGCATCACAGGCCTGCTGTTGTATCAATGGTCCGGCTGCTGGGTAATGCTGAGGGGCAGGATGTTGTTGGGCGTCATGAGGTCGGCGGTCTTCCAACGTTAATGCCTCACCCGCGTGTTTTCTCCGGACAAACTGCGTCGTGAGGAACTGTAATCAGCTGTCGACCGTCACTGGCCGATCGATCGGATACAAACTCTCCGGAGTTTCCTAACCACCTACACCTTACGCTATAACTCCATAGAGAAGCGAGCAACTAACAGTCTTGCAAACGTGTCTGCATGTCTGTAACGGTAAACAATTGCAAAACAAAGTAGTGAGGTGGAGCCCGAAAGGGAAATAATTTATGAGCCCGTCAGATGGATTTTATTTCGAAGCCTCGTAAAGGATTTGTTTGCGTATAAAGGAAAGACATTCTTGAACTATTTTAATAAATTACTCAAATACCTATGGGATCTAGTATTCCGTTGGTATAATATTTAACACATTCTGTTGAATTGCTTGTCAACTTCCCTTTCATTAATTAAAGAAAGTGTGCCTACTGTTTTGGAATGTCAAAAAAAAATACGGTAAGTAGCTATTGGGTTGATTGTTGGATACGATGAAATTTACGTCTGGAGCCCCTTTAGTTGAATTTTCAGTTATATTGTTTTTTCTTTTACTCGATATCTATAAAATGACCGCCACTCCAGTGATGTTATGTAAAACAGCGCACATAAGAAAACAAAATACGGTCACATGCAAGATAGAGAGACAAGTTTTGCACACCATGTTTTTGCCACTGTAAACTTTATTATTTTCACGTTTCGTAGCTCTAAATTGATAAATTCGTCGAAAATGGCCATCAAGCGTTGCGAGTAGGGAGACAGACGATACTGTTCGGCTGCTGCTATCAGCGCGCACGAGCTGTTTTGTCGAATTGCTATTGGCCGGCGCTGACAATATGCTAGCAGTTTAATCGATAGTTGCAGTGCTTCTAATAGCGGAAGCCCTCTGGAGTCTACCCGATTTTTGTTTTGCTGCCAGCCAGTTCCTGGAGTCTGTGGAATATCTCAGCAACTAGTGTGAATCTGGAAACAATTAAAGGCATGGTTCGATTCAGAAAATTGTGTTCTATAAACCAGTGTCAATAACCCAAAATAAGCGATGTGAGTAGGCGCACTCACTTTAAGAAATACACCTTTAAATAAAAATATGAATAAAAAATATATAAAAATAATAATAATAAAAAATACATGAATAAATAAATAAATAGATACATACATACATACATACATAAATAAATGCATACATAATACATACAATATATTCATACATACATACAAAAGATGGTTTCTATTAGATTGGTTTTGATGGAATAACATGGATTCGAATTTGCTTTAGTCCCAGGAACATAGCTTGGGAGTTAATTTCATTTGATTAGATTGATCACTTTCTGCAACTGTACATATAAAGCCTGGTAGACGTATAGCTGTGGCTTGCGCAAGATGTTCTATGCCTGAATAGGCTTTCCAGCTGTAACAATCGGTTACGCCCATTGGCAGGACATACCCCCCCCCCCCCCCCCCCGACACAGGTGGGCCGTCTGTCGCCCGGTGGCGTTACCTCGCCATCACATGATCACACCGAGCACAAGACGGGTGCCCATCAGTGCTGCGTGTGATGTGAACCAGTATCACTTCAGTCAGTATTGTCGGTCCTGCAACTCCTGGTCTGTCAGCAGGCGGCCAGGTGTGCTGAACACTCAACAGTGAACAGTGAACACTGAACACTGAACAGTGAACAGTGAACAGTGAACAGTGAACAGTGAACAGTGAACAGTGAACACTGGACAGTGCACAGTGAACAGTGAACAGTGAACAGTGAACAGTGAACAGTGAACAGTGAACACTGAACAGTGAACAGTGGACAGTGAACTGTAAACAGTGAACAGTGCACAGTGAACAGTGAACATTGAACATAACACAGTGAACAGTGAACAGAGAACAGTGAACAGTGAGCAGTGAACAGTAAACAGTGAACAGTGAACACTGAACAGTGAACAGTGAACAGTGAACAGTGAACAGTGAACAGTGAACAGTGAACACTGAACAGTGAACAGTGAACAGTGAACAGTGAACAGTGAACAGTGAACACTGAACAGTGAACAGTGAACAGTGAACAGTGAACAGTGAACAGAGAACAGTGAACAGTGAACAGTGAACAGTGAACAGTGAACAGTGCACAGTGAAGAGTGAACAAAGAACATAACACAGTGAACAGTGAACAGAGAACAGTGAACAGAGAACAGTGAACAGAGAACAGTGAACAGTGAACAGTGAACACTGAACAGTGAACAGTGAACAGTGAACAGTGAACAGTGAACACTGAACAGTGAACAGTGGACAGTGGACAGTGAACAGTGAACCGTGCACAGTGAAGAGTGAACAAAGAACATAACACAGTGAACAGTGAACAGAGAACAGTGAACAGAGAACAGTGAACAGTGAACAGTGCACAGTGAACAGTGAACATTGAACATAACACAGTGAACAGTGAACAGAGAACAGTGAACAGTGGACAGTGAACAGTAAACAGTAAACAGTGGACACTGAACAGTGAACAGTGAACAGTGAACAGTGAACAGTGAACAGTGAACACTGAACAGTGAACAGTGAACAGTGAACAGTGAACAGTGAACAGTGAACAGAGAACAGAGAACAGTGAACAGTGAACAGTGCACAGTGAACAGTGAACATTGAACATAACACAGTGAACAGTGAACAGTGAACAGTGCACAGTGAAGAGTGAACAAAGAACATAACACAGTGAACAGTGAACAGTGAACAGTAAACAGTGAACAGTGAACAGTGAACAGTGAACAGTGCACAGTGAACAGTGAACATTGAACATAACACAGTGAACAGTGAACAGAGAACAGTGAACAGTGAGCAGTGAACAGTAAACAGTGAACAGTGAACACTGAACAGTGAACAGTGAACAGTGAACAGTGAACAGTGAACAGTGAACAGTGAACACTGAACAGTGAACAGTGAACAGTGAACAGTGAACAGTGAACAGTGAACAGTGCACAGTGAAGAGTGAACAAAGAACATAACACAGTGAACAGTGAACAGAGAACAGTGAACAGAGAACAGTGAACAGTGAACAGTGCACAGTGAACAGTGAACATTGAACATAACACAGTGAACAGTGAACAGTGAACAGTGCACAGTGAAGAGTGAACAAAGAACATAACACAGTGAACAGTGAACAGTGAACAGTGAACAGTGAACAGTGAACAGTGAACAGTGAACAGTGCACAGTGAACAGTGAACATTGAACATAACACAGTGAACAGTGAACAGAGAACAGTGAACAGTGAGCAGTGAACAGTAAACAGTGAACAGTGAACACTGAACAGTGAACAGTGAACAGTGAACAATGAACAGTGAACAGTGAACAGTGAACACTGAACAGTGAACAGTGAACAGTGAACAGTGAACAGTGAACAGTGAACAGTGAACACTGAACACTGAACAGTGAACAGTGAACAGTGAACAGTGAACAGAGAACAGTGAACAGTGAACAGTGAACAGTGAACAGTGAACAGTGCACAGTGAAGAGTGAACAAAGAACAGTGAACAGTGAACAGTGCACAGTGAACAGTGAACATTGAACATAACACAGTGAACAGTGAACAGAGAACAGTGAACAGTGAGCAGTGAACAGTGAACAGTGCACAGTGAACAGTGAACATTGAACATAACACAGTGAACAGTGAACAGAGAACAGTGAATAGTGAGCAGTGAACAGTAAACAGTGAACAGTGAACACTGAACAGTGAACAGTGAACAGTGAACAGTGAACAGTGAACAGTGAACAGATAACATAGAACAGTGAACAGTAAACACTGAACAGTGAACAGTGAACAGTGAACACTGAACAGTGAACAGTGAACAGTGCACAGTGAACAGTGAACAGTGAACACTGAACAGTGAACAGTGAACAGTGAACACTGAACAGTGAACAGTGAACAGTGCACAGTGAACAGTGAACAGTGAACAGTACACAATGAACAGTGAACAGTGAACAGAAAACAGTGAACAGTGAACAGAGAACAGTGAACAGTGAACAGTGAACAGTAAACAGTAAACAGTGGACACTGAACAGTGAACAGTGAACAGTGAACAGTGAACAGTGAACACTGAACAGTGAACAGTGAACAGTGAACACTGAACAGTGAACAGTGAACAGTGCACAGTGAACAGTGAACAGTGAACAGTACACAATGAACAGTGAACAGTGAACAGAAAACAGTGAACAGTGAACAGAGAGCAGTGAACAGTGAACAGTGAACAGTAAACAGTAAACAGTGGATACTGAACAGTGAACAGTGAACAGTGAACAGTGAACAGTGAACAGTGAACAGTGAACAGTGAACAGTGAACAGTGAACACTGAACAGTGAACAGTGAACACTGAACAGTGAACAGTGAGCAGTGAACAGTGAACAGTGAACAGTGAACAATGAACAGTGAACAGTAAACAGTGAACAGTGAACACTGAACAGTGAACAGTGAACAGTGAACAGTGAACAGTGAACAGTGAACAGTGAACAGTGAACAGTGAACAGTGAACAGTGAACACTGAACAGTGAACAGTGAACAGTGAGCAGTGAACAGTGAACAGTGAACACTGAACAGTGAACAGTGAACAGTGAGCAGTGAACAGTAAACAGTGCACAGTGGACAGTGAACAGTGAACAGTGAACAGTGAACAGTGAACAGTGAACAGTGAACAGTGCACAGTGAACAGTGAACAGTGAACTGTGAACAGTGAACAGAAAACACTGAACAGTGAACACTGAACAGTGAACAGTGAACAGTACACAATGAACAGTGAACAGTGAACAGAAAACACTGAACAGTGAACAGTGAACACTGAACAGTGAACAGTGAACAGTGAACAGTGAACAGTGAACAGTAAACAGTAAACAGTAAACAGTGAACAGTGAACAGTGAACAGTGAACAGTGAACAGTGAACAGTGAACAGTAAACAGTGAGCAGTGAACAGTGAACAGTAAACAGTGAACAGTGAACAGTGAACAGTAAACAGTGAACAGTGAACAGTGAACAGTAAACAGTGAACAGTGAACAGTGAACAGTACACAATGAACAGTGAACAGTGAACAGAAAACACTGAACAGTGAACAGCGAACACTGAACAGTGAACAGTGAACAGTGAACAGTGAACAGTAAACAGTAAACAGTGAACAGTGAACAGTGAACAGTGAACAGTGAACAGTGAACAGTGAACAGTGAACAGTGAACAGTAAACAGTGAGCAGTGAACAGTGAACAGTAAACAGTGAGCAGTGAACAGTGAACAGTGCACAGTGAAGAGTGAACAGTGAACAGTGAACCGTTGACAGTGAACAGTGAACACTGAACAGTGAACAGTGCACAGTGAACAGTGAACAGTGAACACTGAACAGTGAACAGTGAACAGTGAGCAGTGAACAGTGAACAGTGAACACTGAACAGTGAACAGTGAACAGTGAGCAGTGAACAGTAAACAGTGCACAGTGGACAGTGAACAGTGAACAGTGAACAGTGAACAGTGAACAGTGAACAGTGAACAGTGCACAGTGAACAGTGAACAGTGAACAGTACACAATGAACAGTGAACAGTGAACAGAAAACACTGAACAGTGAACAGTGAACACTGAACAGTGAACAGTGAACAGTGAACAGTGAACAGTGAACAGTAAACAGTAAACAGTAAACAGTGAACAGTGAACAGTGAACAGTGAACAGTGAACAGTGAACAGTAAACAGTGAGCAGTGAACAGTGAACAGTAAACAGTGAACAGTGAACAGTGAACAGTAAACAGTGAACAGTGAACAGTGAACAGTAAACAGTGAACAGTGAACAGTGAACAGTACACAATGAACAGTGAACAGTGAACAGAAAACACTGAACAGTGAACAGTGAACACTGAACACTGAACAGTGAACAGTGAACAGTGAACAGTGAACAGTAAACAGTAAACAGTGAACAGTGAACAGTGAACAGTGAACAGTGAACAGTGAACAGTGAACAGTGAACAGTAAACAGTGAGCAGTGAACAGTGAACAGTAAACAGTGAACAGTGAACAGTGAACAGTGCACAGTGAAGAGTGAACAGTGAACAGTGAACCGTTAACAGTGAACAGTGAACACTGCCTGCTGCTGCCGCGGAGAGCTCAGTTGCCATCTGCTGAGCTCCTCAGCAGGGCACGGCAGAGCGCCCTCTGCCGTCCTCTGATGCTGACCTTGCCCTCTACCATCGACTGCTCACGGAGCTGCAATCGCGCGGCCTTGGCATGCCTGCATATCTCTGTAAAGCCTCGGAGTCCGATCCTCGGAGTCCGATCCACGGAGGCCGCTCACGGAGGATCCACAGAGTCCGATCCTCGGAGTCCGATCCTCGGAGTCCGATCCACGGAGGCCGCTCACGGAGGATCCAGAGTCCGATCCTCGGAGTCCGATCCTCGGAGTTCGATCCACGGAGGCCGCTCACGGAGGATCCACAGAGTCCGATCCTCGGAGTCCGATCCACGGAGGCCGCTCACGGAGGATCCACAGAGTCCGATCCACGGAGTCCGATCCTCGGAGTCCGATCCACGGAGGCCGCTCCCCGTATCGTGCCTGGGATGCATGCGGTCCCGGTTTGGTTTGGTTTGGGCGCCGGGCTGGCGGCGCTGGACGGTCCGGCGGGCCAGGCAGACCCGGCGCTGGACGGTCCGGCCGGCCAGGCAGACCCGGCGCTAGATGGTCCGGCCGGCCAGGCAGACTCGGCGCTAGATGGTCCGGCCGGCCAGGCGGACCCGGCGCAAGATGGTCCGGCCGGCCAGGCAGACCCGGCGCTAGATGGTCCGGCGGGCCAGGCAGACCCGGCGCTGGACGGTCCGGCCGGCCAGGCAGACCCGGCGCTAGATGGTCCGGCGGGCCAGGCAGACCCGGCGCTGGATGGTCCGGCCGGCCAGGCAGACCCGGCGCTGGACGGTCCTGCCGGCCAGGCTGACCCGGCGCTGGACGGTCCGGCCGGCCAGGCAGACTCGGCGCTGGATGGTCCGGCCGGCCAGGCAGACCCGGCGCTGGACGGTCCGGCCGGCCAGGCAGACCCGGCGCTAGATGGTCCGGCCGGCCAGGCAGACCCGGCGCCATTGGACGGTGCAGGTCTGGCCGTGCTGTATGTGGTCTGGCGGTGCTGTTCAGAAGGCATACAGAGATCCACGTCCCCGGTACACCAGTAGCGCTGTCTCGCAGCTCGCGTGACGTCAGCACGGGCACTTAACACCGCTGACGTCACACCTGATATCCCCAGTAATGACGCCAACGAGTTTCACACAGACCTCAGATCTCCCCTGATCCTCTTGATCTTATCGAACTTTATCCAGTTTTATCTTCGTTCATGTATGGACTTATCTTATCGACTTAGAGCCAGTGACGTCATCCCCAAATTGAAACTGACGTCATCCACAAACTGTCACTTGAGTTATCACCAAACTATCACTGACGTCAAGTAATTGGATAAATTAGTGACGTCATAATTGGACTATTAGTGACGTCATAATTGGACTGCCAGCTCAAGGTTACTATAACAAAAGGTTAGGCAGATCATACGTCACTGATTCTGAAGGTGTATGACTGTACTAATGCTGTATGACCAATACTTTATGACTGGGACTATATGACCAAACTGACCCGGTTTTGGAATCAGCACATCTCCACCAATCCATAAAGGTAAGGCAAGCCAACATTTTCCAGTAGGATCTTCATGGGGCCATCCCCAAAACACCGATTTTCCCTTTGGCTCATGTGTTAAAGACCACGGACCATGACTTTAGTGACGTCATCACTTAGGAATGTTAAACATTTGGCGGGGGCAGTGGCGGATCCAGGATTTTCTAAGGCAGGGGGCTTCAGCCCGAGGGCAGCATATTTCCTAGGTGACAGGGACGGCATGGTCCAGAGGGGCGCCAATCCAATACGTAAATTAAAGGGGTAAAATATGCCTCTTCCTTAACCCACGCCCCCGGGGGGGGGGGGGGGAGGCAGAATCTGCCCTCTCCCGGATTTTCTGATTATCTTGAAAACTATGATAGATATTGACGTGAAACGTTCCGTACCTTAGTTTGCATCCATTGTACGTCTTCTCTCAACATGTAACTACAGAGAGGCGATCAAAAATAGATCAATACATTTTCAAATTTTGTTATGCCCATATTTGGGCATACATGCAGTATCAAACTGTGAGGCCTATGTCAGTAGGCCAATTCGGAGCAACATACGCATACTCGGAGGTTAAAAAGTGTTGGAGAACATGTCCATATCGGAATAATAAATGTGACCAGATTCGCCAATTGCCCTTATTCCACTGTAAATGACGATCTAAATATTGATTCCGCAACGCAACGACCACAGCGTGAAATACATTTTTAGATCGGTCGTCAGCCGGCAAATCCAATTGTAGATCGTGAAGTCAGGTGGCGAATCAAAATTTAGATCGTGGAGGCTGCTGCGAGTGCCGAAATTGAGATCGCCGACCCTTACTTTGGCCATATCTGCCAGTGTAGGGATTTATTTGGGGGCCATTATATGGGGGGTGATGGGCATTTGTTTAGGGTTGATGTGGTGTTTGAAGGTGTGAATGTCAGGAAAACAATCAATTTTTAGATCAGATCTCCTTATAAGGGCATGCTCCGCCCATTTTGATGACGTCACGACCTAATTTTTGATCGATTAATTTTGAGTTCGCCTCCCCGTAGCTTGCCCAACTGATGTCATTCAAATTAGTGAAGTAGTTTAGGAGATAATGATGTTTTAGTGATGTCAGGTCATGCCATTTTTGGTGGAAAAACGATAAATGTTTCAATAACCGTAGAAAATCGAGTCATAAAGCAAATTGCCAAAAAAAAACGTAAAATGAAAGAAAATGTAATTTTCTTCTAAATGGCGATCTCGGATTTGCATTTTTGTTAGTTTGCAACCCCAAAAAATAAGAATAAAACTTATTTGTTTAGGAAAAATCCCACAAAATATAAATTTTCAAAGATATAAAATTTTGGATAACCAAATATGAACGATACCCACACCAAATTTCAAGGCAAACTCTTTATTTTTGACTGACTTATGGTTCCCAAGTATGATTAACTCATGACGTAATTTATCGAAATTGCATTGTATGGCTTGTATTACCAGATACAGGCAAATAAATGCCACCACTGTATTTATAAGACAAAACTGGTCTAGAAACATGACTTTTTTATTTATATGAATAAATTTCCAATTTTGACCTTACGCAATCTGACTTTGACCTGAACTTCGCCTAAGGGCCACATTCTATGGGGTCAGGGTGTAAAATTGGCTACTATTATCAAATTATACGTGTAAAATAACCCATAAAACATGTGTCGCATGACTTTCGTAGACCTTTTGCCAATAGTGATATCTTCTGACCTGCCCTTGAACTTTGATTACAATCTCAATTTCCCTTATGCGGAAGATGTGTTATGCCTCTGATAGCACTTTGTGCCATAATAGTCGCAATATAAGGCTTGAAATGGAAAGTATAGCAAATAAACCCAAATACCTCGATTTGGACATTTCACCTGACCGTTACCTGACATATGTGACCTTATTTTGAACATTTCACGTATGTTTTACGTGCGTCTCATTGAGAGCTTTCGATTGCTTCCTTGCGCGTCTCGCTGCGGTTATTGGTTCGGAAGATAACGAGGTGGCTGTATATGCCCCCCCCCCCTCCCCAGTTCTGCTGAATACCCCAACGGGGCGCGGGTCCCTTCTGAAAGTCTGGTGGCATGATCGAAGGTCTGACTGCGGGTTTACGTATACGTAGGTTCACATGATTCACAAGATTCACATGGGTTTTTGTTTTCTCTGGGCTAACTACATGTAGCCCGGAGAAGCAAAACAAAATATATTGTCGCAACATCGGGAAACTAAGTTCCATACGTGGATAAACAAGAAGCAAAATCTTGTGTTACGACAGTTGAGTCGTTCTTATTGGGTCGCGCCAATCCAAGGGTTTTCAGCGTCGGTCACCGATTTTTACGACATTTGGTCTCAAGATCAAATCGAACCTCTTGTTTCCCAGAATCGGGTCCATTTTGACCTTACAGGTCTCCTTCAAGGTCAAATTAAATGTCAAAGTACGGGGGACGCTGTAGCGCCCAAAGTTTGCGTCCGATTGCAACACAAATGGTCTCAAACGATGCCCCGTTCCCCTTTCCAGGATGTCAAGTATTCTTAGAGTACATTTGTTCTCCGTGACCTTAAAGGTCAAAGGACAGGGAACGCTGTAGCGCCCAAAGTTGGGCGCTACAGCGTTCCCCGATGCTTGTGATTCTGGAAATGGAAAGGACGGGGAACAAAATCCCGTCCATTGACCCTGAATTTGACATTAAAGGTCACGGGGCACAACTCTGAACATGCTTATCATCTTGGAATTGGCCACAAGGAATTGTTTGAGACCAATTTGTCGCGATTGGACGGTAACTTTGGGCCCTACAGCGTTCCCCGTCTTTTGACCTTGAATTTGATCTTGAAGAAGACCAGTAAGGTCAAAATTAACCGATTTTTTTTAAACAGGAGGTTCGTTTTGACGTTAGTCCTTAGGACCAAATCGCGTAAAAATCGGTGACCGACGCCGAAAACGTGTATGTGGAGCTGTGGACATCATGGACATTGGACATTCATCCAAGCTATTTTAGGCGCCCCGAGTGTGAAAGGTACGTCAGCACCTTCAAAGCCTCACCAGGCATATTTCAAAAAAGGTGTCACGGTCATTTCATGGGGGATCCAGGCCTCTTCGTAGGCGCCATACAGGGCGCTATCGGGAGTGTGGGGGGAGGGGGGCAAAGACGTGTTATTGGTTTCGAAAGCCACGGATGCCCGGTCGCCGTCGGATGGAAGCTGAAGGCGTTAGAGTGCCATCATTCTGAGTGCGCTGGGACACCGCATCGCTTTCGGGCCGGCAAGGTGCCATTCGGGGGCGGTATGATACCTTCCGAGGGTAACTAGATGCCTTCCGAGGGTGGCAAGACGTCTTCCGAACTCCGAAGGTGGCATAATGCACTCTGAGGGCGGCAAAATGTTTTCCGAGGGCGACATGATGCTTGCCGAGGGCGGCATAATGCGCTCTGAGGGCGGCAAGATGCCTTCCGAGGGCGGCAATATGTCTCCGAAGGCGGAATGATGCCTTCCAGGAGCAGCATAATGCGCTCTGAGGGCAGCAGGATGTCTTCCGAGGACGGCATATTGCACTCTGAGGGCGGCATAATGTGCTCTGCGGGTGGGAAGATGCCTTCCGAGGGCCATAAGACATCTTCCGAGGTCGACATAATGCACTTCGAGGGCGGCAAAATGTCTTCCGAGGGCGGCAAGATGTTTGCCGAGGGCGGCATGATGCTTTCCTAGGGCGGCATAATGCAATCTGAGGGCGGCAACATGCCTTCTGAGGGCGGCAAGATGTCTCCCGAGGGCGGCAAGATGTCTCCCGAGGGCGGCATGATGTCTTTCAAGAGCAACATAATGCGCTCTGAGGGCGGCAGGATGCCTTCCGAGGGCGGCATATTGCGCTCTGAGGGTGGCATCATGTGCTCTGAGGGCGACAAGATGCCTTCGGAGGGCGACAAGACATCTTTCGAGGGCGGCAAAATGTCTTCCGAGGGCGACACGATGGTTTCCGAGGGCGACACGATGGTTTCCGAGGGCGACACGATGTTTTCCGAGAGCGACACGATGTTTTCCAAGGGCGGCATGATGCCTTCCAAGGGCGGCATGATGCCTTCCGATGGCGGCATGATGCCTTCCGAGGGCGGCATAATACCTTCCGAGGGCGGCGGTGTACCTTCTGAGGGCGGAATAATGCGTTGTGAGGGCGGCAAGCTATCTTCTGAGGATGTCAGGGTGCCTTTCAAGAGTGCTACGACGCTGTCGGTAGACACAAGGGCGCCCTGGCGGCCTCCCGAGAACGCTACGGCGTCTTCGTCGCCGGCAAATCCTTTGCAAGAACGGCGTCACGGCGCCTTCGGCGCCGTTTTCTAAGGCAGGGGGCTTCAGCCCCTACGCCCCCCCCCCCCTGGATCCGCCACTAGGCGGGGGCTGTGCCAGTTGACATCTTCACGGAACTATCGTTGTCGTCATCACCAGAAAATCAGTGACGCGATCACCGAGTTCAATTGACATCACCACAACGATGCATTCTCGTGCGGGATGTCTCCTTCCCTGCATGATTAAAGTGGATTGCATAATCCCCGCATGAGTACATCCCGTTGTGTTTCAAAACATGATGCGCGAATGTAGTTTATAGTGCAAAGAAAATAGTACGAAGCAAATTTTAATTCCGGTGAAATATGTTGTCGGCGTTATTCACTTCTATTGTTCAAGGCGTTCGAATTTATTTGAAAATATATATTGCATGCCGGTAGTGGTATAAGTCAACGGACGTCTCTAAACTGGCATGCATTACTATATTAATGTATTATCACAAACATTTGTATAATCCTCCTTTTTGCACGACCTATCCCAGGTTGGTAAGCGATCCTGAAAGGCGTTGTGCTCCTGAAGATGAGTGAGTTAGAGCATGTTTCTGTCAGGCCCGACCACGGATTTCCCTGATACCGGTGTCTCTGCATGGTGTTAAAGCGAATTAACAGATAAACTAAGGAACCGAATTAAACTTAGAACACAACGAAACAGAGCTGAACTTGATAGCGAGCAGACAAGCCTGTTATTAGCTGTAGATGTCATTCAGTAATAGAACACACCGAAAGAGCAGACGGCCAGGGAATGGACTTCAATGCACACGAGCTCTTGTCCATTGTTCCTTCTGAATTAGTCTTCAGGACTGAGTTGTATTACATGGATAATGGATCCACTGCAAAACAACTTTATTTAGGCTTAGACGGATTTATTCAAAGCGAAGCCAATATTATTGGCCTGCGCTATATTTTAGGGCCTGAGGCCCAAAAATGTAACTAAGTTGGGAAGGTGTAACTAAGTTGGGAAGGTTGGGAAGGTTAACTAAGTTGGGAAGGTTGGGAAGGTTAACTAAGTTGGGAAGGTAAGTTGGGAAGGTTGGGAAGGGAAGGGAAGGGAAGTTGGGAAGGGAAGGAAGGTTGGGAAGGGAAGGGAAGGGAAGTTGGGAAGGGAAGGAAGGTTGGGAAGGGAAGGGAAGGGAAGTTGGGAAGGGAAGGAAGGTTGGGAAGGGAAGGGAAGGGAAGTTGGGAAGGGAAGGAAGGTTGGGAAGGGAAGGGAAGGGAAGTTGGGAAGGGAAGGAAGGTTGGGAAGGGAAGGGAAGGGAAGTTGGGAAGGGAAGGAAGGTTGGGAAGGGAAGGGAAGGGAAGTTGGGAAGGGAAGGAAGGTTGGGAAGGGAAGGGAAGGGAAGTTGGGAAGGGAAGGAAGGTTGGGAAGGGAAGGGAAGGGAAGTTGGGAAGGGAAGGAAAGTTGGGATCAAGCTGCTTCTGCGCATGATATTTGTTGTTGTTTTTTATGGTCTGCGATCTCTGCTAACGACCGCAACTAGGTCAGGGGCTGAGTGGATCGTGTTCACGACCGCAACTAGGTCAGGGGCTGAGTGGATCGTGTTCACGACCGCAACTAGGTCAGGGGCTGAGTAGATCGTGTTCACGACCGCAACTAGGTCAGGGGCTGAGTGGATCGTGTTCACGACCGCAACTAGGTCAGGGGCTGGGTGGATCGTGTTCACGACCGCAACTAGGTCAGGGGCTGAGTGGATCGTGTTCACGACCGCAACTAGGTCAGGGGCTGAGTGGATCGTGTTCACGACCGCAACTAGGTCCGGGGCTGAGTAGATCGTGTTCACGACCGCAACTAGGTCCGGGGCTGAGTGGTTCGTGTTCACGATCGCAACTAGGTCAGGGGCTGATTGGATCGTGTTCACGACCGCAACTAGGTCAGGGGCTGAGTGGATCGTGTTCACGACCGCAACTAGGTCAGGGGCTGAGTGGATCGTGTTCACGACCGCAACTAGGTCCGGGGCTGAGTAGATCGTGTTCACGACCGCAACTAGGTCCGGGGCTGAGTGGTTCGTGTTCACGATCGCAACTAGGTCAGGGGCTGATTGGATCGTGTTCACGACCGCAACTAGGTCAGGGGCTGAGTGGATCGTGTTCACGACCGCAACTCGGTCAGGGGCTGAGTGGATCGTGTTCACGACCGCAACTAGCTCCGGGGCTGAGTGGATCGTGTTCACGACTGCAACTAGGTCAGGGGCTGAGTGTTTGTTTGTGAGATTGTATTCATAATACACATAATAATGCAGAAATTACAATCAAGCAATTGGTACCGCTTGCAAACTCTATACGTGTAGTATTATTTCGTTCGGCCGCCAACCAAAGCGCCAGATCTCGCGCGCCCTAGTTAAGTTTTAGGGCACCCCGCTCACCGCCGCCGCAGCGCGACCCACGTTAGTGATTAAATCGACCGGAGTGGATAAAAAAAACTTTGGAAGCACCCGCTCACGCCGCCACCGCCGCCGCCACCGCCGCCTCCCCCACCCGCCCCGAGACCGGAACCGTGAATAAGCGTGTCCAGCTGGCTTGATGGAGAAAGTATAGATAAATCCATTTGCAATAGTCCCGAAATATTCTGAAAGAGTTGGTGTCTGAGTTCATGGTAATTTGGACAGTCAAGTACGAAATGTGTTGTGGTTTCTTGGTTGTAACCACATGTTGTGGAATCTTTGTTTTAATGAGGTGACTGATTCCCAGCCTCAGTTTAGTGTGGAGAATGTTGCCGACTTTTGAGCCTTCATGATAGTACTTTGGTGGGTGACAGGCACGTAGCCAAGGGGAGGGCGGCGGGGGCGCCCCCCCCCCCCCCCCCATCCCCCCCTAGAGGCCAGGAGGGCCCTTTTCGGCGCGCGCAGCGCGCCGAAAAGGGCCGACGAGACCGCGCGAAGCGCGGTATCATAGGCTCTTTACTACACGAAGCGTGGTCTTTAGAGAGTTTAGCGGACTTCAGAGGCCCTTTAGGACCACCAGGGCCCTCTCTGAAAGACCAGAGGGCCCCATGGACGTTCAAAAGAGCCCTGTGCATGTCAGAGGGGCCCCTGGCAAGACCGAAAGGGCCCCTGAGCGGGTCAGAGGGCCCCCTGAGCAAGTCGAATGGGCCCCTGAACACGTCGAATGGGCCCCTAGCCAGCACAGAGGGGCCCCTGGGCAGGTTGAGAGGCCCCTGAGCATGTCGACAGGGTGACAAAGCGGCCAGCGCAGTCATTTGCCAGGTCATGAGGGCCCCTGAGCAGGTTGGAGGGCTCCTGGACAGACCAGAGGGCCCCTGGGAAGTTAAGAGGGCCCCTGTGCAGGTCAGAGGGGCCCTGACGAGACCGAAAGGGCCCCTAGGTGGGTCAGAAGGGCCCCTGAACATGCCGAATGAGCCACTAGCCAACACGGAGGGGCCCAGGATAGGTCGGAGGGCCCTCGGAGCATGTCGCAAGGCGACAAAGCAGCCAGCGCAGTCCCTTGCTAGGTCGGAAGGGCCCCTTAGAAGGTTAAAGGGCCCCTGGAGAGACCAGAGGACCCCTGTAAAGTTAAAAGGGCCCCTGCGCAGATCGGAGGGGCCCCTGATCAGACCGAAAGGTCCCCTGGGCGGGTAAGAAGGGCCCCTGAACATGCCTTAGTGGCCCCTGGCCAGCACGGAGGGGCTCCAGGGCAGGTCGGAGGGCCCCTTGAGCATGTCGGCAAGGGCGACAAAGCAGCAAGCGCAGGCCGACCAGAAGAGTCGCTGGGCCGATCGGAGGGGCTCCTGGGCAAGTCAGAGGGGCCCCTGGCTAGACCGAAAGGGTCCCTGGGCCGGTCGGAAGACCCCTTGAACATGCCGGATGAGTTCCTAGCCAGACTGGAGGGGCCCCTGGGCAGGTCGGAGGGGCCCCTGAGCAGGGGCGGCAGATTGCGGGGGCAGGGTACCCAAAATTCCCCCAGTCGAAAATCCTGGGGGCAAAGGGTAGTTCCCCCCCCCCCCCCCCCCCCTCCCCCCAGGTTTAGCCTGCTCAATCTGGGGCAACATGACCCTTCCTCTCCCCATGATTTTAATTTGAGGGGGGATTTTGGGTACCCTGCGCCCCGCAATCCGCCGCCCCTGCCCCTGAGCATGTCGGTAGGGTGACAAAGCAGCCGGTGCAGTCCCTGGCCAGGTCGGAAGGACCTCTGAACAGGCCGAATGGGCCCCTTGACACATAAGAGGGGCTTCTTGGAAGGTCAGAGGAGTCTCTGGTGAGACCGGAAGGGTCAAAGCACGTAGAGATCGCAAATGAAGATTAAATACAAAGAGGACTTACTCCACAATAAAAATATTAAAAGCGGAGCTTTCGCGTATATTGTAACACCCTTCGTCAGGGTGCTACAATATACCCGAAAGATCCGATTTTATTTTGTCCTGTAGAGTAAGCTCTCTTTGTATTATATATATATATATATATATATATATATATATATATATATATATATATATATATATATATATATATATATATATATATATATATATATATATATATATATCACCCACTCCACATCATGTCTTTTCGCTTCGCGGATCCCAGATGAGTCCCTGAACAACATTTTCGCGCCGCTCTGCGGCGCAATTTAACTACAAATTCAATTATATGCGGGTTAGGAAAAAATCGGTCAGTTTCTCGGCGCATTTATGTGTTATGTTGCTACTTTCCTATATTATTGGGCAAAATAGTTCATTTTAGCACCTTTTCCCCGCACTTTTAAACGCACAATATAGCAATTTTAGAGGTCCGCACCATACGCAATGCGACGCATTGATGAGAAAGCAACCCAGGGCATAATACTCAAAATTTTCGCGCCGCTCAATGGAGTGGAAAATATATTGTGCGTTCTCTTTTTGTGATTATATGCCCGGCGATCTTCTAAAACTAACAGCGATTGGAAAAAGTGGCAATAAAATCGGAAGCTCATCGATGCACATCAACGGCGGCATAGTTAGTGGTTGCGACCGTCAATTTTTGAAAATCGATTCACTTGTTTTCAACATTAGGAGTATTGTATAATTTGTCTGTGGCTGTATATAACACTATGCTTTATATTATCATGAAAAATAAAAATACAATCCCCAAAAAACTAACAAACAATAACACAAAACTGGCAATTAAATCGGAAGCTCATCGATGCACATCGACGGCGACCTATTTAGCGTCGGCGATTTGTTTACAAAGTCATTGTCATGCTTCTTGGCCCACTTAACCATTGTGGCGAGTTGTTCCTGATTAGTATACCAAGTCCCGTAGCATGCTTTGTTAATGACGTCACTGGTGCCATTCTTGTGTAGCATTGCAAAATATATCTGATTTTGAGTTGAAAGCTAATTAAAGACTTATTCAAATGATTGTTTTTAAGTTTGAATGTTCTTGTTAATCATTATTAAAGGTATTTTATCACTGTATGTCATAGTAGTTGACACTTCAGAAACTTGTGACGTAATAATATTGTATCCAAGCATTTCCCTCACCTTTTGCTATTGTGGCGCAGTGCCGAGTGCTTTGCGAATACTAGCTTGCCTGGGTTTCAATTCATTCCGCCCTTATTTTATTCGAGTTGGTATAGTTTGCATGTTGTTGTTATTCATGACTTATACCGATAGTCAGTCATGCATCACGGATGCTTCACGGATTGCTTCACGGATCAGAGCGCTGCTCGAACGCACGCTAGTAGCGCTTTCGTTCTCCATGGCAACCAGGCGTGAGCCAATGAAAAGCCAGAACGTATTCCCTTTCTGGCTTTTGATTGGCTGACGCCTGGTTGCCATGGAGAACGAAAGCGCTACTAGCGCTACTATCGTGTGTCCGAGCAGCGCTCAGTTTGATCGGAAACGTCACAGAGCCTCCAAAAATGCCGCATTCGATGTAAACAATGGTAGGGAAGGACGAATTTGTCAATGACCTTCATGATGTACTCAAGGTACATGTTTTGTATTTTTTCCAAACTTACAACTTTGAATTTGGGAATAATTTTATTTCATTCTTAAATTTAAATAAAATAATTTTAAAACCATAACGGTAGCCTAAGAAATTGTTGCTAACAAAATCAAAAGGTCATTATTTCCCTTTAAGAGTTCCAGGTCTTGAGCTTAAAAAAATATTCCAAGTTGGTATAGCTGATTCCAAATTCGTGTCGCTGGTTCCAAAGTTGATGTGGCAGTTTGCTAACTCCAGCTCCTAAACGTTGGTATGGCCCATGCCATACCTGCCATACTTGCTTTTCCAGCCTTGTAACGTGCCTTTTCATGCGTTTTTTTGGGGGGGGCCTTCCAACGCTTGGGAAGGGGCCCTTTCAACGCTCGGGAAGGGGCCCTTTCGAGGCGCCGCCCCCCCCCCCCCCCCCTGGACGAAATCCTGGCTACGTCCCTGGTGGGTGAGAGGGCCTAGATGCTGGGAGACTGTTCTTTTAAACTGGCTGTGTCGGGTAAGGATGCGTGTCTGTTCGGGTAACGTATTCCACAGACGCGTTGTGGCTGGAATGAAGGACCGTTGTAAAGAGGTTGTACGATTGCGCGGTAGAGTGTGGAATGTGCTGTTTCTGAGTGTTCTCCCCGTGTCTTGTTGGCGTGTGTGTGGAAGTGTGTCCGTTATGTACTGTGGTATTCTTGTGTCGTCTCTGAGCTTAAAGTATAAGTTGAGTTTGTGTAATTTTCGTCTGTCTGCTAAACTAGTCCACCCTAAGTCGCGTCTGAGTCGGTCTGTCGATGTGCGGAAGGGAGTCCCTGTGATGAGTCTAGCTATTCTGTTTTGCGTTTTTTCGAGTCAGTATACATCGTGCATGGTAATATGCCCGTCGTATACAACGTCGCAGTATCCAAAAATAGGTGAGATGTATGTTGAGTATATTTGAGTGAGAGTTTGCCTAGGAATGTATTTCGAAATTGGATAAAGTGGACTTACTGCTCTGTTGACTTTTTGTATTGTTTCATTTATATGTATGTGAAATTTTAAATCTGATGAAAAGGTTAGCCCGAGGTGTTTGTGTTCTGTAACGACGGGTATGGGCTGGTTGTCAAACATTAGGTGAGGTGTATGTGTTGTGTCGGTTTTATGTGAAAATGTTTGTTGGATTGTTTTTGCCGCGTTGAATGTGATAGCCCATTGGGTGCCGTAGTTTGATATTGCGTTGAGGTCTCCCTGTAGTGATTGTTGTGTGGCTTGTGGGTTGTCTTTGACGTGAGGTTTGTGTAGTGAGGTATCATCGGCAAATATAAGTATGTCATTGGTCGTGGTGTCTGCTAGTCCATGTAAGTACAAAATAGCCAAAAGGGGTCCCAGGACTGATCCCTGCGGGCACCCTGCATTTATAGTTTTATTGACGACAATTTGCCGTTGACTCTGACTCGTTGATTTCTATCTTCCAGATATGAACGTAACCAATGTAGTAAAGTTCCAGAAACTCCAAATTCAATTTCGCACTTTTGTAGGAGTCTTTTATGCCAAATTTTGTCAAAATATTTCGAAATGTCCAAATAAATAGCTGTGAAGTCTTGTCCCATGTCAAGTGATTGATATAGGTTGTGATTTAGGTGAAATAGTTGCATTTGTGTGTTGTGCCCTGGTCTGTAACCGCTTTGCCTTTCTGTGAGAAGGCAGTGGTGCAGTGTTACGTGTTTGTAGATCTTGTCGAAAATGATTTTTTTTTTCAAAAATCTTGGATACGCAGGGTAGGAGACTAATTGGTCTATAGTTATTGACGTCGGAGGCGGACCCTTTGTTTTTTTTAATATAGGGTGTACTATAGCTTCTTTCCAGTCAGTTGGGTATATTCCCTTGGTCAGAGACATACTAAATAGTTTTGTCAGCGGTTCGTAGATGAGAATTGCTGTGAATTTTAATAATTTTGTCGGTAATTTGTCCGGGCCGCAGGATTTGTTTGGGTCCAGGGAATTGAGTAGCGCCAAGACCTCGCGTTCTGTTGCTCTCACTTGGTTGAGTGCCGGTGCTGTTGGTGTGTCGATAGTGGGTGGAATACGAGAATCGTCGATGTTTAAATGAGATTGTATAGCAAAGTGTTCGTTAAGCAATGTTGCTTTGTCTTTGTTATCGGTCAGCAGTGTCCCGTCGCGTCCAATGGGTGGGGGTATTGTTTGATTTCGAGAGCGACCAATCATGCTTTTCAGTGTGGATCGTGTTCACGACCGCTACTAGGTCAGGGGCTGAGTGGATCGTGTTCACGACCGCAACTAGGTCAGGGGCGGAGTGGATCCTAGATGCTGGGAGTATTCCCAGTCTTAGGATCCACTCTTAGGAAGCTGGGAGTACCAAGTACTCCCAGCTTGGTTCCCCTTGAACCAAGCTGGAAGTACTTGGTTCAAGGGGCCACGACCGCAACTCGGTCAGGGGCTGAGTGGATCGTGTTCACGACCGCAACTAGGTCAGGGGCGGAGTGGATCGTGTTCAAACTTTCGACACGTGGAGTCTTTGCAACAGGTTTCTACCCGTGAGCTGCACACATGGTTCGATCAGGTAACAATTACCTGTGTGCACATACAAAAGCTTGCTTATAGAAGGGATCTAATCCCAGAAATCAATTATTTGAAAGGTTTGGACTGAATGTACACAAATTTCAAAGCAACTTCTTAGAGCTGCGAAGAACACCAATAAAGTAGTTGAGTGATTGAAGCCACGTTTGCTCATGAAATTCCAAAAAGCTTAAGTTGTTTTATTGATGATGAATGCTTTGAGCCAAAGCAATGCTAGGAGTGGTAACATTCCCACATTGCATATACGTATATACGATTATAATTTATCCAAGACTGGTCGTGTACGTTCGATTATAGTTGAAGAAGGATTGCATCATCTGATTGACGAAAACGGATACATTCTGCAGACCTGCCAGGATTAGCTTTATCAACATGGGCCCCACTCACCAAATACCGGAAATATTACGTAGTGCAGCAGGAGCAACGTATTAGCGAAGTTGAAAGGAGCGTGGCTCTGACTACGAAGAAACTGTTATGCATCGAATACAAAATGGCTGATAAGATAGTATCAAGAATGCCTTCAAAATAGTTAAGCTCCCTTGGCCGCAACCCTCGGTCCGTTGGCCCTGACAATCCTCCGGCGGCATAGCAGACGCGAACATTGTTCTGGAAACGGCGTAGGTTTTCTCCCACCGGCTTGCCGCAGACGCTGGTGGTAACAATCTTAAAGGAAATCAGTCACTTTTATGATGCGGTTTTAACTGAGATAGCAGTGTTGAAGGTCATGTCGAGAAATCACTTACGGCTTACTCCATTTGGTTGTAAGGAATCTCCTGCCGAATATATTTTATGTTTTATCCTGAAATGCGGTGCTTTGTCGAAAATTGTGGATCTTTGTCGAAAAGTTCATATGGTAGCATGTGTTAAAAGCAGAGTTACTAGACCAGCGAGCGAACCTTTCCCCCAATGGCAATATTATCCCGCGCACTCCAGGGGCTTTGCGCCGAACACGAACTGCAAGGGGGGGTTGATTTCCGCCCCCCCCCCCCGTGAGATCTCGAAAACTACGTTATGTAGCGACAAGCGGAGAACGTCATTTGATAGCTTGATACAAGTTCTATCAAACGTATTTCAGTATTGTTTTAAGTCAGGTCAAAATTGAGGTCGCAAGAGGTCATCAACGGTTAATTGTTCAAGTATTTTTTTCCTGTTTTAGGGCATCGCTCCAGAAATTCCCATATTTCTCGGAAACGATGCTAGTAAGAAACAAACCGAAAACAAAAACGCCAGCCAGTTAAATTTTAAATCGACAAGGTCAAAATCCTCAAAATTAAAAATTGTCAGTGTCAGTGTCAAAACTGTCAGTGGTCCTCCAAATTGATCTCACGTCAATATTTGAGGCTCCAGAGGTCAAACAAGAAAAAATGTCTGTTTTGTTATCAAAACCATTTTTCGCTATTAACTTTTTTTCTGAATAAAGATAACGGAAAACTGTTTACGCTATTATGTTTATCTCGTCAACGCACTTGGAATGATATACATGGTGACCTTGTTAAGTCAACTTAAACAAATTGACCTCAGGTCAAGGTCAAGTGGTAACTCAAGTAGGGCATGTTGCATATGGGAAGACGTCTCTCGACGAGACAAACACATTTATGTCTAATTTACTTCTCTATCTGTATTATGTCGGGAGTTATTGACAAAAAAAGTGATGGTGACCTCGCATGACCTCAAATGACCCCCATAGGGGTCACTGAACAAAACTTACACTTGCATCATCAAGAATATCCCATAATAGCGTGATACAGAAGTAATTTAACTAATATCATGCATATCCTTCAAATAGGGAACAATTGTATATTTCCCCATTGACTTATTATAGGGAGGCTACGAAATTGACCTGACCTTAGGTCACTGATATCAAAATTCCGAGATAAACGAATTGTAAGTACTGATGCCCTCATGACATCCTGTAAGTTTCAAACTGATCGGTGAAAACCTCTGGCTTTAGCACAACTGCAAACATTTTTGGAGTTGGGGTCACTTGACCTGATCTGGTGACCTGACCTGAGATGACCCGAGGTTATTTTTTTATCAAAGTGTGTGCAATTGATGTCCTAACAGGTGTGTCAAAGCCCGGCAGCGCTGCGCGCCGCCGTTTTTTCGCTATCCGTGAAAAGTCTGAGGGGGGCGGAAATCAACCCCCTGCAGTGCGCGGGTTATGCTAGTTACAGGGTGATCATTTTGAACCGTGATAAGTTAGGTGACTACCAGAGGCATATATTTCACATTGACATGAAGAAAACGCATACCGTTCAAGACCCCAATGTGGCACATTGATGA
Source organism: Chirona hameri (assembly GCA_036785665.1). Lineage (NCBI taxonomy): Eukaryota > Metazoa > Arthropoda > Thecostraca > Balanomorpha > Balanidae > Chirona > Chirona hameri. The sequence goes on along the minus strand of JAXIVJ010000716.1, from coordinate 82,487 downwards.
TGACATGATGCCGATCACCCGGCGCTTCAGCAATTGTCTACAGCATGTGCTCAAAGTAGCCACCTCTTTCCGCCCGGCGCCACGTATTTATTGCCATTTTCCTCAGCTGCGCCTCCTCCGTGCTCTGAAGGACATTTTTCCACGACCATATTCAGCGGCTCCACGGTCCATAGCTCACTCAAACTGAACAAGAGTGAGGGCCCGCGACCAGATGTTGAAGCATTAGATAGGACAGGACGCGCTGTACACTGGCAAAAGTACCGGTCGTTATAAGCGTGGATCGCTTATCAACTTTGACTTCAAATATCTCTCGGTAGGAATTGTTATATGCAAAATGTGATCAATTTACAATATATTTTGGCCTCGTCTGTCGATTTCAAGTAGCAATTCAATTTGTGTGGAAAAATAAGAATATTTCCGTTTAAGCTCATTTAATCTAACAGCCATTCAGTTCAGTATTCCGACTGAGTTGCATAGTAAATTCTTCCACTACATTATGTAATTATTGATACGTGAACGACCTTCTACAGCCAACACCGAGATCTCGACGAGTATAGGACATGCACGAAAAAACGTTAATTATCCATACTGGCACTACCCACAGTTGGCTTTTCCCCCTGTATTCTGACGACAATCTGGTCAGTGTCTGCTTTTTTATGTCTGGTGTTTCCCTGTAGCATTTGAGTGAGATAGCCGTGCTGTGTGTCGATGGCCTTTCTGTCCAAGTGAAAGTGAACTGCTGACAGCGACAGTCAGGCACGAAGCCAAGAGGGGGCGGGTGCGCCCCCCCCCCCCCCCCCCCCCCACTGGAGGCCAGGAGGGCCTTTTTCGGCGCACTGCGCGCGCCGAAAAGGGCCGACGAGTCGTTACTACTAGGGCCGACGAGTCGTTACTACTAGGGCCGACGAGTCGTTACTACTAGGGCCGACGAGTCGTTACTACTAGGGCCGACGAGTCGTTACTACTAGGGCCGACGAGTCGTTACTACTAGGGCCGACGAGTCGTTACTACTAGGGCCGACGAGTCGTTACTACTAGGGCCGACGAGTCGTTAGAGAGTTTAGAGCACTTCAGAGGCTCTTTAGGGCCACCAGGACCCTCTCTGAAGGACCAGAGGGCCCCTTGGACGTTCAAAAGAGCCTGTGCATGTCAGAGGGGCCCCTGACCAGACCGAAAGGGCCCCTGAGCGGGTCAGAGGGTCCCCTGAATACATCGAATGGGCCCCTAGCCAGCACAGAGGGGCCCCTGGGCATGTCGAGAGGCCCCTGAGAATGTCGGCAGGGCGACAATGCAGCCAGCACAATCCCTGCCAGGTCATAAGGGCCCCTGAGCAGGTTGGAGGGACCGAAGGTTGGGCTAGACCGAAAACTTCCCAGAGGGCCCCTGGGAAGTTCAAAGGGCCCCTGTGCAGGTCAGAAGGGCCCCTGACCAGACGGAAAGGGCCCCTAGGTGGGTCAGGACGGCCCCTGAACATGCCGAATGGGCCCCTAGTCAGCACGGAGGGGCCCCAGGGCAGGTCGAAGGGCCCTCGGAGCATGTCGCAAGGCGACAAAGCAGACAGCACAGTCCCTTGTAAGGTCGGAAGGGCTCTTATAAGGCTGGAGGGACCCTGGACAGACTAGAGGGGCCTGGAAAGTTCGAAATGCCCCTGTGCAGATCGGAGGGGCCCCTGACCAGACCGAAAGGGCCCCTGGGCGGCTAAGAAGGGTCCTTGAACATGCCTAATTTGCCCCTAGCCAGCACGGAGGGGCTCCAGGGCAGGTCGGAAGGTCCCTTGAACATGTCGACAGGGCGACAAAGCAGCCAGCGCAGTCCGACCAGAAGAGTCGCTGGGCAGATCGTAGGGACTCCTAGGAAAGTCAGAGGGTCCCCTGGCTGGACCGAAACGGTCCCTGGCCAGGTCGGAAGGACCTCTGAATAGGCCGAATGGGCCCCTTGACACATAAGAGGGCTTCTTGGAAGGTCAGAGGAGTCCCTGGTCGGACCGGAAGGGCCCAAATCACGTAGAGCTCCCATATGAAGACTAAATACAAAGAGGACTTACTCCACAATAAAACAATATTAAAATCGGAGCTTTCGGGTATATTGTAACACCCTTCCGCCCTCGTCAGGTCATTGCTCGTCTTTAAGACGAGCAATGACATGTTACCAAATGCCTCGTAATCGCTAACGAAGGGTGTTACAATATACCCGCAAGCTCCGATTTTAATTGTTCTTGTAGTGTAGTCTTTGTATTTAATATATATCACCCACTCCACATCATGTCTTTTCGCGAATCCCAGATGAGTCTCTGAACAGGTCAGAAGGGCGTTGGAAAGGTCGGAGGGGCTCCTAGACGATCTGAAGAGACCCTTGGCCTTTCAACAAGAATGCAGTTGTCCAGGGAATACAAGTTTTAAAAAATTGCGCCGCTCCGCGGCGCAATTTAACTACAAATTAAATTATATGCGGGTAAGAAGAAAAGAAAAACGTCCGTTTCTCGGCGCATTTATGTGATATGTTGCTACTTTCCTATATAATTGGGCAAAATAGTTCACCTTAGCACTTTCTTTTTTACCACACTTTTAAACGCACAATCACATTTTTAGAGGTCCGCATCATACGCAATGCGAGGCATTGATGAGAATGATGGCCTTACAGGGTGTCCCCGAAAAAAGTACCTATTTTAAATTCGTGATAACGAGAGAACTAGCAATGCCAGGGTATCAAAACAAAAACCAAAAGATAGCCTGGTCAATCCTATTTTATTTGCACCCACCCACTATCATCTCAGTGTCTCTTGACACCAGTTACAGAACGTGTTCGAAGTGCCCCCTTTCCGCTCCAAGCACAATGTTGCCCTCTTCTTCATGTTGAGAAAGGCATTCTGAAGGGGAGCCCAACCGGCAAAACAGGTGGATCTGGTCCGGATCACGGCCAGATATAATCGACGAGAGGATTGGGTACGCGGAGAGGTGCACAGCCTGGTGTGCGGTCAGCAGCGAGGGCATAATCGGACACTTTTGGTTCGAGGATGGCACTGGAAGGACAGTCACCGTCAACGCTGAACGGTACAACAACGTGTTGGAGAAGTTTCTGACAGCTCTTCGGAAGAGACAAGATGGCAGGACTGACATATCCTGGTTCCAGCAAGATGGGGCGCCACCTCATCGAGCCGGCCCGAACCTGGCTTGGCGGCGCGAGCAGATTGGCACCCGTCTGACTGCTGATGGAACCCCCACACCGTGGCCGGCCCAGCCCACTCGCCCAATCTGACCCCATTGGATTTCCTCCTTTGGTCAACTCAAGTCTGTGGTCTATCAGTCAGCACCGAAGACCATCCGGGACCTAAAGCTGGAGGTGTACCGCCAGATCAGACAGGTTCAAGCCTCAACATGAAGTCTTTCTCAACATGAAGAAGTGGGCAACATTGTGCTTGGAGCGGAAAGGGGGCACTTCGAACACGTGCTGTAACTGGCGTCAAGGGACACTGAGATGATAATGGGCGGTTGAAAATAAAATAGCATTGATAAGGCTATCTTTTGGTGTTTGTTTGGATGCCCGGGCATTGCTAGTTCTCTCGTCATCACAAGAGTTCCAGGTCTTGAGCTTAAAAAAAATATTCCAAGTTGGTATAGCTGATTCCAAATTGGTGTCGCTGGTTCCAAAGTTGATATGGCAGTTTGCTAACTCCAGCTCTTAAAAGTTGGTATGGCCCATGCCATACCTGTCATACTGCATTTTACATCCGTGTAACGTGCCTTTTCATCCGTTTTGTTTGGCCCTTTCAACGCTTGGGAAGGGACCCTTTCAGCGCTCGGGAAGGGGGCCCTTTCGAGGCGCCACCCGCCCCCCCCCCCCCTTCCCTGGACGAAATCCTGGCTACGTGCCTGGCGACAGTTCTCTTATTAACAAAGTATCACTTGGGAACAAGACTTGTATTGCATGTCCCATATGCTGAACTAAGCTAAATAAACATTTCTACCCATTGCTCGAATGTCACATGCATAAGCATACCTAACACACCGAACACAACACATCTCGATCTGGGGTCGCAGTATTCATGAGGTCATCATCGCGTTCTTGCATCACGCGGCGTCTTTTATTTGAATTGGCCTTGGTCGTCCTGGAACTCAACCTCTTCAAAGGCTGCTGCCTGCGTCTGTGAGTTGGCGTCCTGTGGAATAACGTCACCCACCGGCTGGAAGCCGTTCTCGTCGGCAATCCAGTTGACCTGAACCGGCACATCGTTGCCGTTCTCGTCCTTGGCAATGAAGGAGTAGGAGCCCTGCATCACCACGCCAACCTTCTCTCCGATCTGCTTGATCTCACCAGCCACGTCCTGCTGGATAGGGTCGGTCGTCTCGAATCCATACTGGAACGAGCCGTCGTCGTTCTGGCTCATCTCCATGCGCACAATGCCGGCATCCTCGAGCGTTTTATACTGCGGCTCCTCTACTTCAAAGACTGGTATCTGTTCTTCGAAGTTCTGCGGCCGGGCCGCGGCAAGAGCCACCAGAGCACACACCACCAGCTGTCGATGGTGGAGAAAAGGTTAGAAGACAGAGACTGACACACACTGATACCACCACATGCCGGAACATATGACGGTGGGAAGAACTTCAGATGAATGGAACTGGCACAGGAAGGGACGCACGCCGACACCCGTGATAACAGAAACAAACTCGGAAGACTGGCTGTTGCGAACATAATCATTTTAAATACACTTTAAAGATGAAATAGGGTAGTCCATATTTGTCCTATCCAATCTCCATATATACATCACTTTTATCAATGTAATACAACTCGGCCCCCAGTCAAGAGCATTGGCAGCTTTATGCTTTGGTGACGTCACCAAAGAATGAAGTTTTGTTTTGTTCTCCCTTCATCAATGTTAACGCTATGGGAGGTTTAGTGATATTGAGCAAAATGCAAACTCGATTGAGCGATGAGTTAGCGGTGATAAGAAAAAAGTAAGCAAACCATATGGAAGCCACATGCACTGTCTTTTGATACCCGGGTCTACTTGCCTGTGGCTTGTACGGAAACATGTTAAATATGGTCTTATGTGAAAGGAAGTTTTCCTTGCACTGCCTTCCCCTGATTTCCGCCCTCCCTCTGATGTTTTTTTATGAATAGCGGAAAAACGGCCGCGCGTAGCGCCACCAAAATTGGCACAGCTGTTTGGGCATCAATTACCCACATGGTGTAGAATTCTTTACCTCGGGTCATCTCAGGTCAGGTCACCAGATCAAGTGACCCCACCTCCAAACATGTTTGTGGTCGTGCCACAGCCAAAGTGATTGACCGAACAGTCTGAAACTCACAGGATGTTTTCAGGTCATAAGTACCTACAATTTGTTTATCTCGAATTTGTCATACTGGTGACCTAAGGTCAGGTCGATTTCGTGACCTCCCAAATATAAGTCAATGGGGGGAAATGAAAACACATATACGTGAAAATACTTCCATAGGAAATGGCACGTACATCCATAGGAAATGGCTAAATTTGACCAGTTTTCACCATATACCCACCATATACCATATGCCAACTACAAAACCCCATGTCATATTTCTGTTCTTTGACCTCTACGAGGTCAAACTCAACTCAGGTGACCCCCAAGGTCACGTATGGTTTTTCTTCAATAACTCTTTACCAAATCAAGGTAGAGCAATGAGGTTTCACCATTGTAGTTGGCCTGTCGAGACAAATCATATCATGTAAACGTTGACCTTGACCTGATCTCAGGTCAGGTCATTTGTTTGGATATCACCTAACTAGTTCACCGAATCTATTTTTTGATGCGTCTCGACGAGACAAACATAATGGTTTAATCGGCTTCATTCTATCATGCTTCTGTCAAAAGTTATTCCTATAAAAAAATACAATTCGGCGATTTTTACAATGTTCAAATTCAATAACATAACAACATTTTAAGAGAAAAAAAACGCCTTGGTGATTCTGATACCTAATTTACCACAATTGCAATTAACAACGATTTACCTGGGCCTAGACATATTTTAACAAATTACATAAGAATACGAGTATACACATACCCAAAGTGATTCATCACATGACGTCACTTAAATAAATAAAAATCCACTCTCATTTTATAATTGAATGTCTCATAAGCGCCAAATATGCTGATAAAGCGCTGCTACCATATGACCGTACCCGTTTGTCTAGTTATCCTGATACAACTCACCCGAATTGTTTTTGCCTTCAAGAACTGCATGAATTCAATATAGTCTAGATTCATTTTGATGAACCGGATACCTATGAGATTTCACCAAATTAATAGTCAGCTCAGTTTGCTTTCTCCTATCGATCGATATAAGTGTTGTCAATGGGAGAGGAATTCCAATCCAATTAACTGGCAGATTAGAGGGTGGGAGGGGGGGGGGGCAAAGGGACCATACCACCAAACGCCTGAAATCGGCAGGAATTGGACACATTTCCTTATTTAAAAAGAAATTTAAGCAGCTTTTAAGGAGACAAGTTTGTTTCAAATCAGTGTTGAAGACTTCCAAGTTATTGAAAGGAAAATATAGACACAACGAGTTGCAACACACATTAGTATCACCTTGATTATTGTCAGAATCCGGATCCAAAGGTTAGCCCGCCATTGACTGGGGGAAGCGTTTAACGCCCCCCTGATGAACTTTCGTAATAGCTAAAAAAACAATAGCGCTATCAACGTGAAAATTCGCGTACTTTCTTCTAAATCACGTTTACGTCTTCTGTGAGAGAAAAAAATAAGCAATTTCGTCAAACAAAAATCGAGTTATAGCGAATTTAGTGACGTCACTACACACGAGTTTTACACCAAAATCAGTTAAACTTTAACAGACTGTACAAATGCCATATTTTGAACAAAATGCAATCTAAAAACATCAAAAGATATCAAATGACAAGGGCTATAATATGGCTATTTGGATTTCTGAAAATGTTGGTTTTTGACCTCAAAATAAAAAATAAAAATCCCCCCTCCCGTAGGGCGAGGGTTGAAACAAACTTTCCTTCGTAAAATTTGCCTAGATTGTCTTCTATATGCCAGGCTTTCGGACTCTGGACCGGTTTCGCGGCCAAAACCAGCCCGAAATCAGTGTTTTTGTTTCCCTGCAAAAACAACCTATCCGGATCAGTTTTTCATGAGGAATTCGAATCTGGAATCGAAAATAGCATGGCATATATTTTTTCTCTCTCAACCTGTGAAGGAATCTCCCTGATCACTTCGCGTCTGTGTGTACCGGTCGCTATAAGCGTGGATGGGCCGCATAAATGGTCCATAAATTTGTAATTTTAAATCAATTTGCCTTGTAAAAAAGTTGGTTTACAAAATGCGTTAAATCGGCAGGAAACCCCATAGGGTCTGTAGACAATATCTTCAGATACAATAACTATTGGTTTTCTAATCGATGTAGGCTTTTTTACCAAACAAAACTGTTTTTTTTTTACAAGAGGGTATTGTTTTACAAAGTGAGGTCAACAACAACACGGGAGCACGAAACCATTGATTGCACCGTCAATATAGCTCGCAGAAGATTGACAATGGCACCATTTTGTTCCTAAGGCCTTTCTCAATCGATCCATATCCATTTGTTTTTGTAATATTTAGAATCCGGATAAGTGTTGTATAGTAATGGTTTTATGAGAAATTGTTACTAAATTGGCCTATTTGAATATAGTTTTTACTCTGGTCGGTTCGGCTAAGATCCAGTCTAAATAAAATGTGACGAACTAATTGAACCCGATATGCTCTGAAAGAAAATTGAACGAACAACAACTATGCTCAACTCCGCCATATGGTTGGCGGAGTTGAGCATAGCGCAAACTCCGCCAACCATATGGTTGTGGTGCTACGGCTCTTCGAAGTTGGGCGACCAAATATTTTGTTACCCTGAAAAACGATTTTTTTCTCGTATTTTACGCTAAACTATTCATACTCAGAGTAAATATATTTAACTTTTGAGGATGGCAAATGAAGGGCCACTTAATTTTCAACATTTTGACGCCAAGTTTGTCAAGATTGGTACAAAACTGACGCGTGTAGATTTTGTTTACACCCGTGTCCGCAAAACCGATCCAGAGTCCGAAACCCTGTCATATCAGGAAATGTGTCAATTTTGCGCCGATTTCAGGCGTTTTGGGGGGGGGCATGGCCGCTTTGCCCCCCCCCCCCCCCTGGATCTGCTAGTGGTTGCTGAGATATTCCAAGGACTCCAGGAACTGGTGGTAGCAAAAATGTATCGGGTAGACACCATATGGGGCTTCTGCTATTAGAAGTACTGCAACTATCGATTAAACTGCTAGCATATCATTAGCGCCGGCCAATAGCATTTCGACAAAACAGTTCGTGCGCGCTGATGCCAGCAGCCGAACAGTAACGTCTTTCCCCTTACTCGCAACACTTGACCATTATTCGACGAATATATCAATTTAGAGCTACGAAACTAGCACATAATAAAGTTCACAGCTTGGCAAGAACATGCTGTGCGAAACTTGTCACTCTATCTTGCATGATGTGACCATACTTGTATTGTCTTAGGTACGCCGTTTTACACAACATCCTCTTGCGATAGTGCTGTATTGGTCATCTTATAGGTATCGAAACGAAAAATAAGCAAACACAATATAAGTGAAAAATCAACTAAAGGGGCTCCAGATGTGAATTTCATCGTATACAACAATGAAACCAATATCTACTTACCGTTTGCAAAATATTTTTGACATTCCAAAACAGTAGGCACAATCCCTTAAACATGCTGAAGATACGGTATAGAGGTGGACTTAAATAGGCTCAAGACCCACTAAATCATGAACAACGAATGAAACGAGCGCAGTAACTTACCAGTTTCATATTGGCTCTCACTGGATGCTAGGAGCAGACTATCGCTGTTGGGTCTGCGGCGCCGCTTTATATGCCGATTCGTTTGTTTTTGCGCCGGCTGCTTCCGGATAATCCGCACTTGCAGGTATGTCACGCATCCGCGAGGTGGAATGTGACGACACGTCTCGATATTAGCATGCGAGTTAACTGAGGTCCACAGCGGGGTTTGACTGAATACGACTCATGCCATGACCTTATACATTGAATATCCGAGACAATAATGAAGTTTTAATCGTTCCTTGATATCCTTGGCTTTGCCAGAGGCTGCGATTTCGATAGGTTTTAATGAACCCCGATTCCAATTCCGATTTCAGACCAAGGAACTCAACTCTGACTCAGACTCCGATTTCGACTTTCCGACCCTACGAGTATCCCAGGGTTGTGACAACCAAAAGTTTTGATCGCCCCTCGGCTGTCATTCCGATATCATTTTGAGAATATGAGCTCTTACCCGACTCTGACTTGACTTTAAAGGAAATAAGTCACTTTTATAATGGGGTTTTAACACGCGCACGGCCGGGGGTCTGTGCCAAACACGAACGACCGGGTGTGTGTGATTTCAGCCCCCCCCCCCCTCCCCTAAGATCTCGAAAACCACGTAACGTAGCGACAATAAAAAACGGCATTAGATAGCTCGAGACAAGCTCTATCGAAGGTAATTCAATATGTTTAATGTCAGGTCAATTCTGAGGTCACCAGAGGTCACCAATGGTCAGATTTTCCAGTTCTAGCTAGGACTTCGCTCCAGAAACCACAGGAGAATATCACAGGAACTATGATAACTAGGAACAAACGCAAAAAAGCAATGAAAGCTCTTGAAAAATTCAATCGACAAATGATGCTCAACTTTTAGCTAAGGTAAATAGTTTAGGCTCCAGAGGTCATCAAAGGACAAAAAGGATACTTTTCCCAAACCGTTTTTCACAAATAACTGTTTACCTAATAACGATAGGGCAATAATTTTGTCATCGTGTTTGTCTCGTCAAGGCACTTCGAATCATAGTCATGTTGACCAGGTTAGGTCAACATAGAAGTTTGACCTCAGGTCAAGGTCAAGTTGCATGTTGGGAGACATGTCTCGACGAGACAAAGGCATTAGTACTGGTTTCAGTTATCTATCTTCATTTTGTCGAGAGTTATATACACAAAGAAAAATGTTGGTGACCTCGGATGACCTCGGTTGACCCTGTAGGGGTCACAGAACAAAAATTCCACCTGGGTCATTATGCATGGCCTATGATAACATGATTCAAAAGGAATTAGGCTGCTATCATGCGTATCCTCGGAATAGGAAGCATTTGCATATTTCCCCATTGACTTATAATGGGGAGGTCGCGAAATTGACCCGACCTAAAGTCACTGATATACAAATCTGAGATACACAAATTGTAGGTACCTATGGCCTTATTACATCCTGTAAGTTTTAAACCGATCGGCTAACAACTGTGGCTGTGATATGACCGCACACTTTTTGGAGGTGGGGTCACGTAACCTGGCCTGGTGACCTGACCTGAAATGACCCGAGGCACAAAACATCAGACTATGTGGATGCCCAAACAGCTGTGCCAAATTTGGTGGCGCTGCGCGCCGCCGTTTTTCCGCTATTTAGGAAAAACCGGAGGGGAAGTGACCTCGGTTGACCTCTAAAAAGGTCAATCCAGGTCATAATCTCAATAGAAACCACAACCATCACCTGGAAAAACCTGTGCATCAGCTCCTGAACAACAAACACTCCGAAACTGCACAAGTTACAAAGATCGATTATACGGGACGCCAGTTGCGTCTGACATGACTTCGAAAAACAGGACATAGGTCACGGGTCATGTGAGCTAGAAGTTCAGTTTTTAATATATCTCAAATTGTTCAAAAGTAGGGTACTGAAAATTGCATCGCAATCGATTGATATTTACGCGAGTTATTCACGAAAAGCCGAGGAGTGGCCTCCACCCTCCTGCACTGGCGAGGGTTAACCCTCGCCAGTGCAGGGGTGGTGATGCCACCCTACCCTCTGTCTTTGTTTTCTTCTCCGGGAATAACTCGCGTAGTTATCAACCAATTGCGATGAACCATCCAGTACCCTACCGTATAACAATTTGACACGTACCCTGAAAATTCCAAACCTCTACTGCCCAGACCCGTGACCTATCACCTGTTTCTCAAGGTCATGGCAGACGCAGCTTGCGTCCCGTAGTATCGATGCTTGTAACTTGTGCAGTTTCCGAGTGTTTGTCGTTCAGGAACATATGAACAGGTGTTACCAGGTGACATTTATGGTTTCCACCGAGATCATGACCTCCGATGACCTGAGATGACTTGTTTGGCCTCTGGCAGTGCCTAGGGCATTCTGTGACGCTGATTTCAAATTTGGCATCCATTTTACATAATAATATGTTCAACTGGGGTCATTTTATTACACATGTCAACCCAGTTCACTGACCTCAGATGACCTAAGATGACGTTTTCACCTCTGGTGGGTTTTAAGAACATTTCACGGCTAAGTATGCTTTGCAGATCTCTACCAACTTTACATAATTGCAAAAGAGCCGTCGGTGTTGGACAAGAATGAATGCGGATATCTAATAGTGATATTAGATTAAGGTCAAAGGTCAATAATTGCCCACCCGAGTAACGGAGTAACGGACTTGATTATAAAGTAACGGAAGTTACTTGGTCCGTTACCTGTTTTGAAGAGCAACGAGATCGTTACTCCGTTGCTGACAAAATAGTTCCGTTAGTAACGGAGTAGCGAAGTGACGGAAGTTGACCACCACTGGGTATATCTTGAAAATGTAACCAAACCAATGCTATATTCAACATTTTCAGGCACGAATACTCCTTATTAGCACATTCACAGTGATTTGGCAAAGTGACTGGTTTCCTTTAACACCAGTACGGGCGAATATTAATACGCAAGAGCGTCGCCGTAGGGGGTGGGGGGGACGGAGAGGATATCGTCCCCCAGTCGTCAGGCTGGGGGGGGGATTGACCCTCCAGTTTTGGAGACATACATCCATACTTGGCTCGGAATCATTGCAGTTTTCAATATGGTAAAAAAACATGTGGAAAAAGTATCAGGGAATTGGAAGGATGGAAGGGATCAGGACAATATTTGTACTTTTCTTGTGAACAGGTGGGAGGAATTTAAATTTAAATTCGGTAGCAGAAAAACGCATATTATGACACTAAATGTGCCCCATTGGTTGTTTACGGCACACTTTGTGCTTGCTGAAAGGAAACAATAGCCGTTTTTCACGAAAGATTATTGAGCTGAAAGATTCTGAAAACTTCTGAAATATTTTAGCAGGTTTTGGTACAGAAGTCTTAGTTGGACGATCCATTCCTTAACTACACAACTTTTACATGCGATTTTTGGCTTGCAAAGTTCCTCACAATTTTATAATATGTTGGTAAGAATATAATATGTTGAAAACAAATTGCGGTTTGGTGGTAATTAGCAAGATAAGCATTGATAAGTTAGTTGTGATGCCAGATCTCCACTGACCGAAAGTTGTCCAAACTTCAGCACGGTTCAGGAACATGCTGTGGCGTGTGACGCTATTGGCCGCAATGGACTCGCCCAATCCGACCCATTGCCCAATCCGGCCCAATCCCGCGGCCGGGCGGAAGACGTATTCGGTCCCCCCTTAGTCCCCCTATAATATACCTATTACCTACCAATCGATAGAGAATATCACATTTAGTAACTATGGATGTCTTTCCCAGCACATTTTGCACTATAGCTAATTCTAACTTCAATCATTAATATCTCGCTGCTTCCGTCGCCTCGTCCGTCGCCAAACTTTGTTTCCACGCCAGCTGGCGACGACCGACCTTGTTACAAGTATAGACGGCGTTCACGGCGGCCCGGCTATGACGTCACAAAACTTACTAAACCCTATCACGCTATCACTAAACCTCCTTTCCTGGCGGAGCGTAGGACTTGTATTTGAGACCGAAGGTCGGCCGCGCAGCGTCCGCCACCACGACGTGACCTTGCACGTCAATCACCGGCTCGCGAAATTATTCGGCGTCATTTTCACTCTGCAATCAAATACTGTCAGCTCTAATAGGTACCTCAAGACTATTACAATTATTGTTCCAATGACGTCATGGACGATCTTTATTTTTCCTGTGTATCTTCCTGCGTCGATATATCCATCTGCGACGATGGCGACGACGATATGGCGACGATCATGGTGGATCGTGGTGGGCGATCAGTCGTGACACTCTCGGGAAATATTGTTGTTCCAATATTGTTAGGTAAGATGTATTCTAAATAACATAACAGGTACAGAATAGTGTCTTCAAAGATGCATAGTGACTAAATAGTGAAGTTTTGTAACATCTAAAACGCCAGAGACGTCTAGTGTCTTTGACCGGCGGCCGCCCTGGGCTTTGTCCATGTGCGTGCGGCACGCGGGTCGGAAGCGGCGGCGAATTGACGCTGGCACATCACTGCGCATGCGCATACAGACATGTGTATCTATGACTGCCAGTTTTAGTAACTAGTATGACGGTATGCTAAACTGAACAAATGGACTCTAAGCGCAAATGCTCTTTAAAAACGGCCAATTTTGTATGATAAACTTGTTATGAGCTCAATACATGTTTCCATAACTATTGAATAGTGATAATATCGCCTAAATCAGTCATTCATTTCTTGGAATGTATAATATACTAAGACTTCTATACCAAAACTTCTCAGAAGTTTTTCAGAATCTTTTCAGCGCAATAATCCTTCGTGAAAACGGCTAATGGCGGTGTGTATGGTTCTTCGTTCCTATCGCAGTTCCTATATACCTGTGTGTTTCAACCGAGATTAACAAAGTGTAGCTGGCATGGAAGTCAGAAGCTCATTCAATTAAAAGGTAGGTCTGATGAACCGAAAATGTATTGTGCGATCGGGGCATTGCCTTGGTGTCAAAATCGTACGATAATTCCGTAGTTTGGTCCCAGCCGGCCATCTAGCCATCTGCCATCCAGCCCCCACCGCCTACGCCTATTGATTGTTATTGTGGGTTTGTGAAATCAAAGTTTTCTCCGAACTTTTAAGCCCGAACCAATCCGAGTGATTGAAGAGGGAAAATCGCTCAAAAGTAGGGAGAACAGTTAATATCGTTGGCCCCGGGCAAAAAAGTGGGGCCTTGGTCCCCTGGCCCCAGTTTCTACGTCTATGAGCTTTAATACTGAGGGTTGAAGATTAAGTGTACTCATAACAACTTTAAGGCACCCATACCGAATCAACATCAGCGATGTAAGAGGGAGCAATTGCTCAAAACTGGGGGATGCAGTTAACATTGTTGGCTCCCTCGACCTAAAACGTTGGGCCCTGACCTCCCCGGGCCCCCGGCTCTTAGGTATACTTATGCATTGCGGGGTTATGAATTCATCGTTATTCTCCCAATTTTAAAGCATTTATCTCGAACAAATATCAGTGATTGAAGAGGGTGAAATGGCTCAAAAGTGAGGGGGCCAGTTATCATTGTTGGACTCCCGGGCTAAAAAGTGGGGCATGTGGCCCCGGCACCCCTTGCCTACGCCCATGATTGTGAGGGTGTGAATCAATAATAATTATCCCAGCTTTAAGGTATTCATCTCGAACCAATATCAGTGATCGAAGAATGTGAAATCGCTCAAAAGTGAAGGGGTCAGTTATCATTGTTTGGGGCCCCCAGGCTAAACAATTGGGGAATATGGCCCCTGCCCCCTTCCCTATGCGAGGTCGTAGATTAATAGTTATTCTCCCAACTTAAAGGTATTCATCTCCAACCAATAGCAGTGATAAATGAGGGATAGATTGCTCAAAAGTGAGAGGGCCAGTTATCATTGTTGGCCCCCAGCCTAAAAGTGGGAGACCATGGCCCCCCAGTCACCGTTCCTACGCCTATGATTGTGAAGTTGTGAAATAATTATTTTTCTGCCAACTTAAAAGACATTAATATCGAACCAATATCAAGGAAGAAAATCGCTCAAAAGTAGGGAGCAGTTAATATTGTTGGATCCCCACCCTAAAAAGTGGAGACTTGGCCTTCCCGGCCCCCCGATTTTTACACTTGTGGGTTATGGTATTGAGGGGTTGTAAATTCATCAATATTTGTGCACATTTAAAGCATTCATATCGAACAAATATCAGCGATCGGAGGAGAAGAAATCGTTCAAAAGTGGGGGGCAGTTAACATTGCTGCCCCCCCCCCCCCCCCCCGCCTGAAAAGTGTGTGTGGGGGGGGGACATGCCTCCCCCCCCCCCCGGCCCCTCGCGTTCCGACGCCTATGCCAGGTCAGGTCAAGTGACCCCACTTCGAAAAAGTTTACGTTCGTGTCGCAGCCACAGTGTATGACAGAGCAATTTAAAACTTACAGGATCACATAAGGTCATAAATAAGTACCTACAATTCGTGTATCTCAAATTTGTTATATCGATAACCAAAGGTCGGGTGAATTTTGTGACCTCCCCATTATGTCGATGGGCAAATATACACATGTTTCTATTCTGAGGATACGCATCAGATCAGACCAATTACTTCCTGAAAGAGCGCCTGCATTTGGAGCAGGAGGTGGTCAGGAAGATAACCCAGATGCTACAGGCGAAGTCCGCCGAGGAGTTTATCCTCACTGGAAAGACGATCGTTCGGGACCTGGCACGCTGTGCTCGTGGAACGCGCCGGTTCGTTATTGTGTGAAACCACTTGCCACGGTAGTCGTCCATATCTTCTGTTGTATGGTGGTAGATTGCATACATTGTATACGGTGGTATTTATTTTAGCTCAGATTTTCTCCAGAATTAGGCCCTGTATTGCGTTTATTTGTTTGTGTGTCTGGGATGCTTTGAAAAGCATTACGGTGTTACGTGGCTAAATCCGCAGCTCGTACAACAGGCCCCGTCATCCCGCTGCCCGGGCCTGGCAGACCCGGACCGATCCTGAGGGCCAGTCGGCAGGCCCTCAGGGTCAGGGCCGGTCGGCCGGCCGGAGGCACGGGTCGCCGACCCGTTGGTCGGAGGCTCGTGCACTCCCTCGCTAGGTGAAGCCGCGTATTAACGCGAGGTGACGCTGGCGGGGGCTCTCATATGTAGAAATACGAACATTTATAAATGAACTTGTGCATGCTTTTCCGAATATCAAAATGTAAACAAACAAAAACAATACAGTGCTAAGTATACATTTCATGATTCGCTTTTTTACAGCAGTGGGCAGCTGACAACACTACTATAGCAATGTTAGCTCTTCTCGACTAAAATGTAACTGTTAAAAGTTTGATTTGCTTAGGTCAGATTATGAGTAATCGGCCGCCATCGGTGGAATTATACCAGCACTGCTGGAAACTGAAACTTGACACATTTGCTATTATGTGGGTAGGGTATGCCCATAGTCGTAGGGAACGTTTACCGTTATCTAGTGGAAAAAACAAACGACCAAAAACGGGCAACTTTGCTAAAAACGAGCAACGTCTTTGATGATTAACCCGCCATTGACTGGGGGGCGTTTACTGGGGGGGGGGGGGCGTTGTCCAAACTTGTGCAGTGACGAATTCCACGCTGAAGTTGTGACGATGGTTGTGAAAAGCCACAGGGGCATATGAACAACGCAAACTCAGGTACAGACACAACTCGCTTTTGATTGGAGTCTCAGCCGAACGCCATTGACGGGGGTGGCAATATTTGTGCAATGCCCATCCTAGCTAGTGGTTATTTTCCGAACCAATGATGGCAGGGAGACGCTCAATGCGGCAATGGAATTAGATCTATGTGCATATTTGCACGTCAAATTTTTCGATCAATGTATCGACATCCCGTTTTCTGCTTTCGGGTACTGCTCAATATTGAAGTCAGCAAAAAGTCCGGCAGTATTGATAGTGCACTAGGGTGTATAATGGCACCAATTGCGCACATTTTGCACTATGAATTTCAATATCGCAGGACGGCAACCACCAACCCGGTCTTAATTTCGACGACAACCACGACACCATTTTTTAACCCTGCGCCCGGGTAGGGCAAAATCACTACGTGTTCGGGTAGGGGGTTGGTACGACCCCCTCCCCCCCCCCCCTTAGCGTTTCGCCCCTAATTGAGCTAGAACTTCGATTCAAAGACGAGCGTGTTCCTTGTGACGAGAGGAAGCCGCTAATATCCGATCGTAAGGTCTTGGGTCATTAGGTGACCTCTGAGGTCATGTCAATGACCCAAAAGTAATCAAAATTGTAAATGCGTATAAATTGAATTTGATCGACCTAGAATCGTGAATGAGCATATAATGCTTAATGGGTGCCAAATTCGTAATCAGCATCACACAATGTCCTAAAAACTGCCAAATTAAAGAAAGTCATGTCAGGTCATCTGAGGTCAGTGACCTCGGTTGACCTGTGGAAGCGCATGACCCCAGTGGAACATATAATTATGTAACATGGATCCAAAATTCGAAATCAGCGTCACAAAATGTCCTAGATACCGCCAGAAGCCCCAAAAACATAATCAGGTCATCGGAGGTCAATGACCTCAGTTGACCTCTGAAAAGGTCAATCGAGGTCACAATCTCAGTGGAAACCACAACTGTCACCTGGAAACACCTGTGCATATGCTCCTGAACAACAAACACTCAGAAACTGCACAAGTTACAAGCATCGATACTGCGGGACGCCAGTTGCGCCTGACATGACTTTGAGAAACAGGTTATAAGTCACGGGACATGAGGGTTAGAAATTCAAAATTTTCAGAACATGTGGATTTATTCTTTTCAAAAGTAGGGTACTGAAAGTTCCATCGCAATCGGTTGGAAACTACGCGAGTTATTTCAGAAAAACCGACGAGGGGGGCATCCACCCCCCCCCCCCTACCCGGGCGAGGGTTAACACGCGCCCTGGAGGGCCTCTGATAATTACACGCCCTGGAGGGGGGCGGATTTCGCCCCCCCCCCCTATGATCTCGAAAACCACGCAACGTAGCGACAAGCGGGAAACGACGTTAGATAGCTCGAGACATGCTCTTTCGAAAGTATTTCGTTATTTGTTTTTCTCAGGTCAATATTGAGGTCACCAGAGGTCATCAAGGGTCAGATTTTCAAGTTTTCAAGACTTCGGTTCGAACACCCCCAAATATCTCGGGAACTATGATAGTTAGCAGCAAACGGAAAAAAGCAATCGAAAGTCATTGAAAAATGCAATCGACATACGTGTTCTCAGATTTGAGCTCAGGTCAATAGTTTAGGCTCCAGAGGTCATCGAATGTCAAAAAGGTGATTTTGTTTTCAAAACTGTTTTCCCCAAATAACTTTTTACCTAATAAAGATAAAGCAAAAATGTTTACGCCATCGCGTGTGTCTTGTCAAGGCGGTTCCAATCATATTCATGGTGACCGGGTTAGGTTAACTGAGAAATTTGACCTCAGGTCAAGGTCAAGTGGTGACCCAAGTTAATCATGTTGCATATTGGGAGACGTGTCTCGACGAGACAAACCTATTGGTACCGTTTTCTCTTCTATATCTTCATTATGTCGATAGTTATGGATAAAACCGTGTTGGCGGTCACAAAATTGACCTGACCTTAGGTCACCGATATTAGAAATCCGAGATGAACAAATTGTTGGTATCTATGACCTTATGAAGTCCTGCAAGATTGAAACCGATCGGCGTAAAACTGTGGCTGTGGTACTACTGCAAACGTTTTGGAGTTGAGGTCATCACGTGACCTGGTCTGGTGACCTGACCTGAGATGACCTGAGGCCAAGAGTTTTACATAATGCGGGAAGTTCATTTATAAACAGGTATACAAAAACGGCGGCGCTGCGCTCCGCCGTTTTTGTGCTATTCTCGAAAAACCGGAGGGGTGGGCGGATTTCGCCCCCCCCCCCCCCTCCAGGGCGCGTGTTGAAGGAAAATAATGACCTTTTTCCATACAAAACAGTTATTACTTTAAATCGATAGACGAGACCAAAATATATTGTACATTGATCACATTTTGCATATAAACATTGCTACCTAGATATATTTCAAGTTAACGTTGATAAGCATTCCACGCTTATAACGGTCGGTACTCACAAGTGCTTGGTAACGAATTCACTGTCCGAACTAAAATTAGCCTGCCTATGCATTGTTATTTATCATGAAGGTATATAATATGTCATGCACTCTATCTTTTGCGAATATTTACCAAACTTCTATGAAGAAGGAAAAAATGAAAAGGTGCATTGAAATCGGCTGTATATTTTGGTCTCGGATGGCAACCTATTTAGTGTTCTAGATTTTTTTTTTAAGGGATGTTTCCCCACGAATTGTCAACATACAGGTATTTAATACATTGTAATGCACTCATGACAAATTTATCTGAACCGTTCTGCCGCAATCAATCAATAAACATTTTAGGAAACCGTGATGCATTCGGCGGATTAACTTGGCCCCCTACGACGACTTATTTAGTGTATGCGATTTGTTGAGAGGTAATTCAACAACGTTGAACAGATTGGTACAAAAGCGTATATCGCGTATATATCGTGTTTCCAATAGTGGAGGAAAAACACCAATGATGAACTCCGAAAGAAGTATATGTACTTCAATGTACTTGCTTTTTTCCAAACTTCCAACTTTGAATTAGGGAATAATTGCAATTAATTCTGAAATTTGGATCACATCATTTGTATACCATAATGGTAGCCAAAGAAATTGTTGTTTACAAAATAAAAAGGTCACTATTTCCTTTTAAGTAGCCCTTAAAGCCCTGCATATATATGAGCATAAATATATACTATAATATTCTTCACAACAAAGTCAATGATCCAACTGATTTTGATTATATGGTTGCATAACTATAAATAACTATTTCAGCTATGGTTTCAATTTTTGATCAGGTTGGGCACGATGACGAAATGACGAGATGAAAACGAAATGACAAAAATGAAAAATATGTTAAAAGTTTCTTGGAGTTCTAGTGGACGAGGCTGTATCATTCCGAGAGCATATAAATTATGTCTGCCAAAACGTTGCCCTTGGTATAGGATGCATGTTTAGAAGCCAGAGCGTCCTGGAGCCTGCTCAATTAATCAGCTTGTATAACTCATTAGTGCTTCCACATTTTAATTATTGTAATCTAGTTTGGTCCGTAAATTATGAAACTAATCTTAAACGACCGTTTCTTCTTCAGAAAAGGGCTGCTAGGGTAATACTGGGCCTTCGATATACTGATACAGTTACTGCTCGGCTTAGCGAGATTGGTATTAAACCGCTTACAATGCTCCGTGACTTGAAATGCATGATTATGATCTATACAACTTGTCATCGCTCCCTGCCCGCTCAGCTGAACAATATAATTGAATGGAGGGAACACGATGCAAACCGACATCAATTACGCAACCGAGGACCCTTAATCATCCCTTTTTCAAGAACGGTTAGCAGACAACACACGTTTAGAGGTTTTGCCTCCAAATTATTTAACAACTTAAACGCCATGCGACCAATCCACATAGACGTGGCGATTTCTAAACACAAAAATTCAATTATGAAACAACTTCAGCTCCAGTGTTGCAATGAACTATGCATATCAGACCCCCGCCCTTTCCCCTCCCGGGCTAACCCGGGACCGTCCCTCAGCATGAGCTGCAGGGCCGGTCGGCCGGCTGGGCGTGCGGGATGCCGGCCCCGCTTGGCGACGGCTCGCACGCCCGACCGGTGGCGAGAGGGCGCCGCTTCGCGGAGATGAGCCGCGGTAAAATGTGAGGCGGTGCGGGCGGGGGCCGCCATGAGGTTGCCTATGGGGTCACCTAGGAGGTACGCTTATGTATGTATGATGTATGAAATACCAGTTATAAAAGACTATGCATATCTGATGATTATATATCAAATTGATACAGATAGGTAGTATGAACGGCCCTCCACCTCCCCGGTCCCATTTCCCCGGTGGGGTTCTGCTGGTTGTGGGTGTGGGCCCGGGTCACAGGCTAGTCCTTGCCCCTCCCTCTGACCTTCTGGCTCTCCCCGGGAGTGGGGTGTGTGTGTGCGGGGGGATGCCTCTGTACCGATTGGAAGGTTATGTGGAGAGGAATCTGAAAAAGGAATAGATAACTAGGCTAAATGGGGTGGGGAGGGGGATGGCTTGACCAGCGCACCTTGGATCGTGCTCGTGTGGCGATCCAGAGGGCGGCATCTTTGTGTTACAGGTGATGCGAGGGCGGCATCTTTGGGTTGCAGGTGGTGCGAGGGCGATGTCAAGCGATGCTGCTGCCAAGATATTACGATTTAACATAGGATGGGTGGCACGGTGGGTACCATCGTGACCTGTCCTCTGGAGGTGGTCAAGACGTGACTGCAGTCGTCACACAGCGGGTTTGAGCTGCACATTCCCAACACAGCTATCATGATGTTCAAGTACGAGACGGTAGTCTACCTGCAGGTCCGACGAGCTGGACGCATTGTACAAGGAGGGGGAGCCGCCAGTGCGCCAGTGTCAGGCGGACTCCCGTGGGAGCTGCGCGTGGTGCCGCCGCTACTACCACCAGTACCGCTGTGCGCGGTTAGAGCTTGAGCCCACAGTCGCCAGGGGCACTGCAGGGTTTCCGTCGGACAGGCGGCCGCCTGACGTCGGCGCTGTCGTTTTAACTGCGCCTAACGACCGCTGCACGGCGCCACCATCGGGCGCCTGCCGCTAGTCGAGCCGGACGCGCCGACAGACTGATGACAGTGTCACGCCTTCCCGAGGCACTCTCGCAATGAGTCATCAATGATGACTCATCATAGCCATGGGATTGGTGCGCGTGCGTGTGCGCGTGCGTGCGTGCGTGCGTGCGTGCGTGCGTGCGTGTGTGTGTGTGTGTGTGTGTGTGTGTGTGTGTGTGTGTGTGTGTGTGTGTGTGTGTGTGTGTGTGTGTGTGTGTGTGTGTGTGTGTGTGTGTGTGTGTGTGTGTGTGTGTGTGTGTGTGTGAGTTATAGCGAATTTAGTGACGTCACTACACACGAGTTTTACACCAAAATCAGCTAAACTTTGCCAAGCTGTACAAATGCCACATTTGAAGCAAAATGAATAAAAAAACGCCAAAAGATAGAAAATTGCAACGGCAAAAACTGGCCATCTCGGCCCTACTGGCCCTAATTCATTTGGATATTTTTAGTTTTTGACCCCCAAAAACTCAAAGAACGTTTGTTTTGGGAAAATGTTCACAAAATGGAAATTCTCGAAAATATTCCAAAAACCGGAAGTTATGTCAGAGAACCATTCCTAGGCAACTACCATGCCAAATTTCAAACTGATATATCTATTTTTGACTGACGTATGAAATCTAAAGTATGGGTAACTTATGACGTCATATTTTAAAATTGCATTTTTTGGCTTTTATTGACTAGATACAGACAAATAAATCCCATCACTGTATTTCTGAGACAAAACTGGTCAAGCAACATACCTTTTTTGTTTAGATTTAACAATTTACATTTTTGACCTTCGGTGACCTGAATTTGACCTGAAATGGACATTTACTTCAAGTAAATGAAGTCAGATGGTAAAATGACTATCACTATCGAATTATACGTGGACAATAACTCATAAAACATGTGTTGAATGACTTTCGTAGATATGTTGAGCATAGTGACCTTTTGTGACCTGACCTTGACCTTGACCTTGGCCAACAATCTAACTTTAGCTCATGCGGGATATAAACATACCTTTCGCAGAATTTTGGGTGAAACTGCTCGCAATCAAAGGCTTTGGATGGAAAGTATGGCCCATAAACTCAAATACGCCGATTTTGTCCTTTGACCTGACCGTGACCTGACATTTGAGCTCACTTTGACATTTTCGAGCATACTTTAGATTCGTCTCATTGAGAGCTTCCGATTGCCGCATTGCGCGTCTCGCTGCAAACATTGGTTCGGAAGACAACCAGGGGGGCCCCAGTCAATGGCGTTCTGCTGAGACCCCAGTCAATGCCGGGTTAACTATGCGGCCAATACAAAGTATTTCATTCCCCTCATTTGATTTGAAGACACTTGGCTTTCCACATCCAAAGTGGCCCACCAGTGAAATTTCCTTACATGAGGCCCTGGGCCGGAGGCAGCAGTAGCAGCGCCCAAGCGTGGCCAGCGGCTCTCAGCAGACTGGCGGGAGAGTCCCGCACCAGCCGGGCCCCAGCCGGCAAGGCCGCCGCTGATTGGCCGTTGCGGTGACCTCAGACTGTGACGTCACTACATGTCGCCAATGGGCGGCGTGCATCAGTGCTGTGCGGCGCAGTATTCACGGCCGGCCGGCACCAGCTGACGGTGGAGGCCCGCTTCTCTGACGTCAATCCATCGTTTGGGCCCCCTGGGGGCGAAAGCTGAACCCCCTCAGGGTCACCGACCCAATTGGCACTCGTGCATGGTGACTTGCACGAGACCTCCAAATATGGAGTCTCTGGCACCATCTGTTTGACTTGTGAAGCCTCTTGAATGAAATTTGCCTTTTTGCATTTGACACGTGCCACGTGCCACGTGCCACCCCGAGTGAGGCATAGCCGGAAAGCGACAAGTGAGCTCTATCGCCACACCAAATTTTGCCTGGCTAGCTACATATTGACAGGCAGTAGACGACCATATGTCCAGGGCGTTTTACCCCCCCCCCCCCCCCCCCCTGGGGGGTTATTTTGCCCCCATCAGTGTCGGCAGCCATTAATAGATTTTGGGCCGCTGTATCTCGCCGTGACCTGCGAGTATCAAGTCTGTGTCACCAACCGTGTGACCTAAGGAGGCGAGAAAAAAATGATGGCGCCCACTTGTTGGCACTTGGTACGTGCCATCGATTGACCCGCAAATAGTACCATCATCTGTCCGACGTTTTGCCGCATCGAACGGTATCACCCGCGTCTAAATCGGCCCGGCCGTTTGGGCTCCACTTGCCAATATGCTCCGTTGGACACACACACCCACACCCGCGCCCGCGCCCGCGCACGCGCACGCGCACGCGCACGCACCCACCCACCCACCCACGCACGCACGCACGCACGCACACGCACACGCACACGCACACGCACACGCACGCGCACGCGCACGCACACGCACACGCACACGCACACGCACACGCACACGCACACGCACACACGCACACACACACACACACACACACACACACACACACACACACACACACACACACACACACACACACACACACACACACACACACACACACACACACACACACACACACACACACACACACACACACACACACACACACACACACACACACACACACACACACACACACACACACACACACACACACACACACACACACACACACACACACACACACACACACACACACACACACACACACACACACACACACACACACACACACACACACACACACACACACACACACACACACACACACACACACACACACACACACACACACACACACACACACACACACACACACACACACACACACACACACACACACACACACACACACACACACACACACACACACACACACACACACACACACACACACACACACACACACACACACACACACACACACACACACACACACACACACACACACACACACACACACACACACACACACACACACACACACACACACACACACACACACACACACACACACACACACACACACACACACACACACACACACACACACACACACACACACACACACACACACACACACACACACACACACACACACACACACACACACACACACACACACACACACACACACACACACACACACACACACACACACACACACACACACACACACACACACACACACACACACACACACACACACACACACACACACACACACACACACACACACACACACACACACACACACACACACACACACACACACACACACACACACACACACACACACACACACACACACACACACACACACACACACACACACACACACACACACACACACACACACACACACACACACACACACACACACACACACACACACACACACACACACACACACACACACACACACACACACACACACACACACACACACACACACACACACACACACACACACACACACACACACACACACACACACACACACACACACACACACACACACACACACACACACACACACACACACACACACACACACACACACACACACACACACACACACACACACACACACACACACACACACACACACACACACACACACACACACACACACACACACACACACACACACACACACACACACACACACTACCTGCAAGCCATGACAACTGAGGACTCTGCCCCAGCATGACTTATGGGGACCCCATGAAGGAGTCATCGCAGGAAATCCAAATTGAGTGGCTTTGTACTGAAATGTTTATCAACAAAGATTGTCTGTTCAAATTTGGGGAATGTTGTTTTGCGCCTGTGTAACCAACATTTCAAAGAACGAGGACATGACCGATATCCGAGCACCGGAGTGTAAGACACGCCGGTGAACCATGACATGAGGTGACCATGTGTAAAGCTTACTCAAGTCCAGGAAGGTAACAAGCGAGGACCACAATTTTGTTTTAGTACACATTCGCATACAGCGTTACAATTAGTCCATCACTAGTCGTCATTATGGCCGGAATCGGCTAGCGATTTAGCCACCCAGCGTTTTATATCGAATATCTTGGCGATTATCAGGCAATGATCAATGATATGGCTGTTGTATCTACTTCAGCCGGTGAAAACTTTCAATAAATACTTGCCGAGACAAGACATGAAAGTCCAGTACACCAGTGTGCTCCGATAATGACAACATGTCAGGAATAGCGATGCGCGATCCTGCCATTTCCAATGTTCTGAATTTGGTACTAAAACTAAAACTGGTGACCTCAATATTGACTCGACCTAAAATGGTCTAAGTAATTTCGAGGGAGCTTGTCTCGAGCTATCTAACGTGTTTTGTTTGTTTTCGCTTGTCGCTACGTTCCTTGGTTCTCGAGATCTTGGAAGGCTCGGGTATCCGTCCTCCCCGTGGGTTCGAAGTTAGCGTGAACCCCGGCGGTGCGCGTGTTAAAGCATCATAGGAATACATTTTACATTCCTCCGTTTATAAAATAAATTCATCATTACTTGTTGCCTATTAAATATATTTTGTGGTTTTGTATGCCGTCATTCGATATTAGGGGAGACCGGGGCCGTCGACTCCCCGAGGCCGTCGACTCGTGGAATATATTTGAAACCGGACACTTCTGTAGGAAAAGTGTGGCTTTTACCCACCAAAATGCTTATTCATTTGTACTCTAACGAAGTATAAATAGGTACAGCGACAATCTGAAGACAGCTCTGCAAGTGATGCATTTAACCCCGTTACCGGGGCAGATTGCATCTACCCCTGGAACGTATACAATTAATGGCAAAAGCGTACTCATATTGAAAAACTTTTTATTGGTCTCTGTATTATATATCAATTATATTTCCTAGTATAGCATATTTAAACACCATATTATATGTTTACTAGATATTCCACGGTATTAATTAATGTTCGTTAATTATGTCATATTAACCTAACGTTACAACCTGCCCCTTCAAAAACGATACAACTTGCCCCATGCCCACTTTGATTTGTTTTGAGCGCATAAAATGGTGGAAGTTTAAGCAGTTCAGACAATATCTATCGTTTTAACGCTAGACGTATATGCAACAATAAGATTAAGTCCGTTTCACCACACCTGAAGTTGCAAAGAGTCGGCTTGATTTTGTATTGATTGGCAAATATTAACTTCCTTCCTCAAAAATCACTCTTTCGGCGTCTGTCAGATCACCCATGTTGGTAATATTGGTTTGTGTGGACATATGAGAGTTCCTTGTTATTTCGTGGACGTAAACGCTTTCCCACATAGCTCATCACCACCTAACGGGATCTGTTACATATTACTACGACAAGTCAAGACAAGTCTGGCCCACACTCTGATGGTTGCAAAATGCAAAAAAAAATATTCAAATACGATAGAAGATTTGCAGATTATTCCATGGACACAGATCAAGCACAAGCGCCCAATTCGTGGACAAATTGGGCGCTTGTGCTTGATCCACGAATTGGGCCCTTGTGCATGTATATTGGCGTATGGCCGACTCAAACGGAAATCAGGTCTTACCGTGTTCGTAATGCTGTATTTTTTGTTGTTGACAATTTCGACTTGGTTCCTGAATTTTATGGACCCCAAGGCCCAGGGGATTCATGGACATTAACCCTATTCCGGCCAGAATTACGTTAACCTGCGGGGGGGGGGGGCAGATTCTTTGCGGGGGGGGGGGGGGGGCTCTGCCCAAAAGTATATACAATCCCATTATGTATGATGCATATTGCATTGCAAATGTTTCTGACGCATTTATTGCACCGCAAACAATGAAGGAAGAATGCGCCTCACAACCGCATTCGCAACACCCTCCCCAAAACAGGAGCCTGGCACCGCCTCTGTTAGACCGATTTTTCAAAATTTTGACACGATATGTGACATTTCATTTTGGGAAAATTCACAAAGTTTCAAGACGCTAGGCCTAACGGTTTCGAAACGGCAAGTGAAAAACCACCGGGGGGGGGGGGCAGAATCTGTCCCCGCAGGGAATAGGGATAATGTCCATGAATCCCCTTGATCCTGTCCATTAGTTGATTCCCGAACCAAAATAGACTAAGGAGACCATTGGCGGCGGATCGTATTTTCGGATGGGGGGCAAATAAACACAGGGGCCCCCCTCGGCCAAAGGACGCACGGCCAAATGCCCCCCCCCCCCCCCCCCCCCCCCCAACAACAACAAACAAACAAAGAATGTCGCGAAATGGTATCTCCTCGGATTTAGGCCACTATATTTTGCAGGCCCCTAAATGGTCGCCAAAAAACGTCGGGCAGGCCCATGTTGAAGTCGCAGGCCTTCTGAGTGCCCCCTGAGGCCTACCGAGGGTCCCCCTCAGGCCGACTGAGGGCCTTCTATCGGCCTTAGAAGGCCCCTCAGGCTGGCTGGGGGCACATCGGGGCCATGGGTCATTGTTTCGGTCAAAAATAAGAAAATAGAACCAACTTCTTGGAGGGACCCTCCTACAAATGTATTGGGGGGGGGCAAAATCATATGTTTCCTCCCCCAACTTCTTGAGTGGGGGGTCAGCTTCCCCCCCCCCCCTATATCCGCCGCCACTGAAGGAGACTTCATAATCAGGTCGGGTGACTCAACCTCAAAACAAGTTTACTCTCGTACCACAGCCACAGTTTTTGGCCGGTAGCGGTTTTAAACTTATAATATTTAATTATGCCATAGGTACCTACCTAAAATTCGTATCTCTCATATTTTCTATAACGGTGACATAATGTCAGGTCGATCACGTGACCCCCCCATTATGCCAATGGGAAAAATTGCAAATGTTTCCTATTCCGAGAATACGCATCAGATCAGGTCAATTCGGTTAGGATCATGTGATTATAGCTCATTATTGATGACCCAAGTACAATTTTTGCTGTGAGTGTGACCCTTACAAGGTCTGGGGTCACCAACGTTTGTATCAATAACTTTTGATCGAATAAAGATAGCTACATATGTGAAACCAGTGTTCGCCACGGGCCCACCAACCCCCAGCCCGGCCCGGCTCAGGCCCTTGCACACCAAGCCCAGGCCCGGACCAGGCCCGGTCAAATGAATAATATTGAGGCCCAGGCCCTCCGGCCCGTTCAGATTAAGCATATCATTATTTTCACAAAATTTGCAATAATTATCCTAGCATATTTACTTGTATACTATAAATGTGAAACAATGAACCAACTATGCTAACCAAAAAAAAAAGCCACAGCCACAGCAACAGTGTGTTGCTGTGTAAGTGAACTGCTGGCTCAAATATTTTTAAGCTGACCTGAGCTTGCCCGCATTACTTCAAAATGATCAGCCCAGGCCCGTCCAGAGCCCGGTGATTTCCTTAACCCTCGCCCATGCAGCGTACGATCAGTGCGTGACCGTGCAGTTGGGTTGGTACACCCCCCCCCCCCTCCTAGCGTTTCGCCCCTAAATGAGCTAGAGTTTCGATTAAAAAAAACGAGCGTGTTGCTTGTCACGAGAGAAAGCCAGTGATACCCGATTGTAAGGTCCTAGGTCATTGGGTGACCTCTGAGGTCATGTCAATGACCCAAAATTCAACACAATTGTAAATGCGTGTAAATTGAATTTAATCGAGCTAGAATCGCGAATGAGCGTTTCATTATGCTAAATGGGTGCCAAATTTGAAATCAGCGTCACAAAATGTCCTATAAACTGCCAAATTCCAAAAAGGTCATGACAGGTCATGTCAGGTCATTTGAGATCAGTGACCTCGGTTGACCTGTGGAGGCGCATGACCCCAGTAGAACATATAATTATGTAAATTGGATCCCATATTTGAAATCAGCGTCACAAAATGTCCTAGAAACTGCCAGAAGTCAAAAAAGTAATATCAGGTCATCGGAGGTCAGTGACCTCGGTTGACATCTGAAAAGGTCAATCGAGGTCACAATCTCAAGGGAAACCACAACTGTTACCTGGAAACACCTGTGCATATGCTCCTGAACAACAAACACTATGAAACTGCATAAGTTACAAAGATCAATACTACGGACGCCAGTTGCGCCTGACATGACCTTGAGAAACAGGTCAAAGGTCACGGGTCATGCGACCTACTGTTGCGTCTGTTGCTGCTGCCGGCACCTCTGCACACACTGGACGATCGGTGGTGACTGTATTTACCCTCTCTCAGTGCAGACACAGGTCGCCTCGGTGGGCGCGGTCACGGCCCGCGGCAGTGATAGGTCACCGCCGGGGTCAGAGGGGTGTACGGCGGGCCTGCATGCTGGCCAGGACTGCCCGGCCCATCGGGCGCACAGCATAACAACACCTCCCTCCAAGACGTGGGGGAGACGGCTCGACCTCACGTCTTAACAGAATTAAGTGCCGGTCACTAAAACAAAACGGATACATATCGAAACAGACGTGACATCGCGCCGCGATCACACATCTATATACCGGGCCCGACCAGTTCACAGAGCGTCTCTGCCATCGGCCGTAGGGGACGGAGGTACCGGCGGTTGCGCCAGTAGGTACGTCCGCTGGGCAGTCGGACTAGATAGTCCCGCCTGCTCCCGAAGCCCACGATGGCGCCTGCTCTGTCCCAAAGGCCGGTCTTGGGGTCCTGTAGAAGAACTGAGGCTGACGCGCAGTGGTTGGACGGGGCGGTCGCTCGCGTCGTAACGCTCCATGGTCTGCGATTTGAAGACTGCTGCCCTCTTGTCGCACTCCTCTGCCGCGCGCTGCCAGAAGTCTTTGAACGCCCGGTGGTGCGCTGGCACGGCCGAGCGCAGCGGGCGGCCGTAGAGCACCTGGGCGGGCGAGCGGCCGCCCACCCGCGGGGTGTTCCGCAGCTCTCGGAGACCTTCCTCGAACTCTTCGGTATCGAAGTCTCTTGTCGTCGGCTTCTGCACCAGCCTCTTAACGGCCTTCACCGCAACTGCCGCGTGAACGCCGGTCTGCGGGGTGGAGAGCTGGTGCGTCACTCCCCATCTCCGTAGGAAGTGACGTGTGTGTCGGGCTGTGAACAGAGGCCCGCCATCTGTCCGGAGCGTGCTAGGGACGCCTGTGGCCGCGAACAGGCTCCGGAGTCCGGAGACCAGGTCCCGTGAGGACGTTCCTCCGGGGTGGTGGTACACGGACGGCCAGCCGGAGAGATGATCGGCGTATACGAGGTACGCGCGACCCGCCCAGGAGAAGTAGTCCGCAGAGACAGCTTCGAACACTCGGGTGGGTGTGGCCTCTCCAGCCATCGGCTCCTGCGGTCGACTCAGACAGCTCTTCAGCGCCGTGTCCGGGACCGGAGCGCCTTCAGCCGCCTCTGGTGGGGCGCTGGTGGTGAGACGGGCGATCAGGCTTCCCGCCTGATGTGTAGAGTCCTTCTCCGCCTCTTTCTCGTCTGGAGTCGGGCAGTCAACAGGTGCTGGAGACCGTCTGCCCTTGTCGTCCCACGCTGGCTTCAGTGGGTGTGGCCCTGGGCCTAACGACCTCTTCTGAGCAGCGTCACTCGGTGGCGACGACCTCTTGATGCTGTGGGGTATTCTGCTACTCCAGACGGTCTTTCTTTTCGCTGCGACTACGGCAGGCTGCTTGGCAGTCGGTGTTGACGCTTCTTGCGTCTTCTCAGCGATGGGAGGCAGCTGCAGGTTCCCGTCGATCCGTCGGTAGGAGTGATCCACGCCAGCCGCCGCGCGGCGGGGGCGGTTCACACTGCGACTGCGGCAGACGGACTCGACGCGTCCCATCTCGCTGCAGGAGTGGTAGGCCTGGTTGGTGGCGCTGCAGTTTGGCGCCCCCCAGTGTGCGTCATCACCGCAGCGGGGGAACCTCTCCTCGGGTAGCCGATCCCTAGGTCGGCTGTGGCATCGCTGGTACTGGTACGGTGCTGGCAGTCTCGTAGCGTAGCGAGCGTGAGTGCCTCCGTAGACGGGACGCGAGCCGGCGGCGGGGGCGGCCGTCTCGGCGCCGGCCACGGCAGGTAGCCCGGCCGCCACGCGCTCCAGCAGCGCTATCAGGCGCTCCTCTCGTAGCTGGCCTTGCCGCTGAGCCTCCTGCATCAGCTGCATCTGCTGCGCCAGGAGCTGTGTAAGGAGTGCCACGCTCGCCGTCTTCTCGTCCGCCATGCCGGGTGCTGCTCGCCGCTGTGATCCCGGTATCAGAATACCGACCACGCCATGTTGCGGTTTTACCGGGGTCCTACCGACCGCGCCATGTTGCGGTTTTACCGGGGTCCTACCGACCGCGCCATGTTGCGGTTTTACCGGGGTCCTACCGACCGCGCCATGTTGCGGTTTTACCGGGGTCCTACCGACCGCGCCATGTTGCGGTTTTACCGGGGTCCTGCCGACCGCGCCATGTTGCGGTTTTACCGGGGTCCTACCGACCGCGCCATGTTGCGGTTTTACCGGGGTCCTACCGACCGCGCATGTTGCGGTTTTACCGGGGTCCTACCGACCGCGCCATGTTGCGGTTTTACCGGGGTCCTACCGACCGCGCCATGTTGCGGTTTTACCGGGGTCCTACCGACCGCGCCATGTTGCGGTTTTACCGGGGTCCTACCGACCGCACCATGTTGCGGTTTTACCGGGGTCCTACCGACCGCGCCATGTTGCGGTTTTACCGGGGTCCTACCGACCGCGCCATGTTGCGGTTTTACCGGGGTCCTACCGACCGCGCCATGTTGCGGTTTTACCGGGGTCCTACCGACCGCGCCATGTTGCGGTTTTACCGGGGTCCTACCGACCGCGCCATGTTGCGGTTTTACCGGGGTCCTACCGACCGCACCATGTTGCGGTTTTACCGGGGTCCTACCGACCGCACCATGTTGCGGTTTTACCGGGGTCCTACCGACCGCACCATGTTGCGGTTTTACCAGGGTCCTACCGACCGCGCCATGTTGCGGTTTTACCGGGGTCCTACCGACCGCGCCATGTTGCGTCTGTTGCTGCTGCCGGCACCTCTGCACACACTGGACGATCGGTGGTGACTGTATTTACCCTCTCTCAGTGTAGACACAGGTCACCTCGGTGGGCGCGGTCACGGCCCGCGGCAGTGATAGGTCACCGCCGGGGTCAGAGGGGTGTACGGCGGGCCTGCATGCTGGCCAGGACTGCCCGGCCCATCGGGCGCACAGCATAACACAACACCTACAACTGATTTTTTTCTCTCGGAATATTTGTCAAATTATTCACAAGTAGGGTACTGAAAGTTTCATCGTAATCGGTTGATATTTACGCGAGTTATTGCCGAAAAAACGAGGGGGGGAGGGGAGGGGGCATCCCCCTCTGCACTGGCGAGGGTTAAAGTTGAGGCCCAGCCCAGGCCCGGCCCATGGCCCATAGGGCCAGCCCGGCCCATGGCGAACTCTGCGTGAGACCGCTACTACTGTGTTACTCTCGTCAAGCCGCTTCCGGATATGTGCACTGTGATCCACCTGGACTGGCATATGGCCTTGTATGACCTTGACATGAGGTGAAGCTTTGTATTTGATATAAACCACTTGTCATTTGTATGATTTGAAGCGCCTTGACGAGATAAATACGATGCCGTTAGCATTATTTCTCTATATTGATTACATACAAAGTTATTAACGAAAAACTGTTTTGCCAATAATAACCTTTTTGACCTTTAATGACCTCTGGTCTCTGGAGACTTAACTATTGACCTGAGCTTAAATTTGAGGACACCCTAGCGATTGCATTTTTCAAGAGCTTTCAACTTTTTTTTTCTCGTTTGTTCCTATGTATCATAAGTTTCTGAGATATTTGGGGGTTTCTGAAGCAAAATCCTTAAGTTGGAAAATTTGACCTTTGATGAGCCTGACAACAAAAATGGCTGATGGTTTCGACATAATTTTGACAAGCTATCGAATAGTGATTTTGGATTCCGCTTACTCCCCGTAGGAGTCGAGTTAGAAGGGGAGTTCACCCCACCCCCTGGCACTGTGCGGGAAATCCCGATCCCCGGTACGGTGCGGGTTAATAGGGCACCTGATCTTTAATGGGTCGGAATAAACCTGTTTCTGAGTTCTGAGTTGTCTCCTGGATTACCGGGTAAACGGGTCAGCGGGTCAAGTTACCTCCCGAAAAATGGCAATGGGTTAACGGGCTAATGATTCAAGGGTAGACTGGGTAATAATTTCACAAGATAGTGGGTCTATCAAATTATTTTCGGGTCTATCTCCCGAAAATAATTTGTGCTTAGCCATCCACAAGTAAGAATGTACCTTTATTTGCATTACGGGGCGGCGGCCCGGGATTATTGACCGGCCGGGGCAGTAAACTCTCGAGTCTTCTAAATATTGAAGAGTAAAAAATATCAAGTGGTAAAATTAGGAAAAGCGTATCAATTCCAAACCAATGTTTTATTTGGACGCAGCATGCGCCGATCGAAAAGTATTAACGATCTGAATCTAACGAATGCTTAACATTTTGATTTTTCCTGCAAGTAAAAAAAAAATCCTGCGTCCTGCAGTATTTTTTTTTACCCTGCACGTTTCTGCAAGATTCTGATACGCTTTTCGTACACGAATTTGTGATGGATGGTCCTACATGATCCTGCAGGATGGCTTGCACATTATCGCAAAAGTATCCTACATAGTCCTAGTCCTACACGCAACGTTAAAACACATCACAATCTTGCGGTGTTTCTTGTAGGATCTTGTCAGATCTATCATACATGTCGGATTTCTGTCGGAATTCAACCTACCCGCACCCCACCCTTCAGGTTGGGCAGACCAAGCGGGCCAGGGCAGGGTAAGGTAGTACTGGGTAAGGCAGGCAGGGTAGGGAAGGCAGCACAGGGCAAGGTAAACAGAGAAGGGTAGGGCGGGGAGCTCAAGGTGGCTAGCCACAAACTCTAGTTGTTGATTGTCGAGGTGAGGACCTGGGTGAAAGTCACGAGATATGTCCGAAGGAACATCACTGCAGACAGTGCACACTCACGATATAATGTATTAAACGTATATTCACTGTCTGCGAGTGAGAGGTCAGATCACAGCTACCGCTGCCATGTTGCACCCGGCGTTACAAGGTCACAGCTACCGTTGCCAGGTCGCAACCACCGCTGCCAGGTCGCAACCACCGCTGCCAGGTCGCAGCCACCGCTGCCAGGTCGCAGCCACCGCTGCCATGTCGCACTTGGCGCTACAAGGTGGCAGCTACCGCCACCAGGTCGCATTCACCGCTGCCATGTCGCACCCGGCGTTACAAGGTCGCATCCACCATTGCCAGGTAGCACCGGCGCTACAAGGTTGCAGCTACCGCTGCCAGGTCACAGCTACCGCTGCCAGGTCGCAGCCACCGCTGCCAGATTGCAGCCACCGCTGCTAGGACGTACCCGGCGCTACAAGGTCGCAGCCACCGCTGCCAGGTCGCACCCAGTGCTACAAGGTCGCAGCCACCGCTGTCAGGTCCACCTGCCGCTGCCAGGTCTGCCTGCCGCTGCCATGTCCGCCTGTCGCTGCCAGGTCCGCCTGCCGCTGCCAGGTCCGCCTGCCGCTGCCAGGTCTGCCTGCCACTGCCATGTCCGCCTGCCGCTACCAGGTCCACCTGTCGCTGCCAGGTCCGTCTGTCGCTGCCAGGTCCGCCTGCCACTGCCTGGTCTGCCTGTCACTGCCAGGTCCGCCTGCCGCTGCCAGGTCCACTTGCCGCTACCAGGTCGCCGTCATCGGAATCACTCAAGGTGATCTATGAGCTCTGAAAGCATATAAGTCACATGTTACAGCACAGTCACATTTACCGTTCACAGGCAGATTCGTTAGATAAACATCTTTGATATTGAGCGAAGTTTTAATAATCACTTTATATCGTTCAGTACGGCTCACAACACTTCAAAGTGAGCACAAAGTATAATATTTGCAAAGTACACACCCTGCTAAGGTAGAAGTTTTTTTTCAGACAAGTAATGTCGATATGACAATGCCATTCATATTTCCGTCATCGATAACGCATGTATTAGATCAAGCTATTGCAGGTAACACAGTCCAAATCATAAATAATCGTCCATCGACGAATTTGCCGTCGTGACAAATTTCCGTCGTTATAGTCACAAACACATTGAGTTGTCCACCCAATACTATGTGGTTGACACCCACTCTAGTTGTTGGTCATCAAGGTGTAGGACTTGGGTGACAGCGACAGACTTGAAAGACAGACTAGGGTGTAGGACTTGGGTGACTTAGTCGCGTCCACAGGTGAGGCCGTCCTGCTGCCGCCTTTCATTAGCCATTGACGACGTTCCTGTGGGAGAGCACTGGTCAAGGATAGGGTCAGGACAGCACGGTCTGGCGTGATATTGAAGCACAAAGAGCATATTGAAGCACAATACTTTGCCTCGTCCAGTGCGCTGTGCGGGGAGCCAGCGTGCTGATCCACCTCAACTGCCTAAACCGCGAGGAGCCCCGCCGGGGGGGGGGGGGTCAGTTTGCGAGGCGGGCTGGTTACGATGCGGGAGGACCTGAAGTTGGTGGTCGACCTCCCGTGCGAGGAGCTGGGCCGTGTCTTATCAATCCGCCACCTGACCGACTCCAGATCCGGTCTGCAGAAACTAGAGTGGGGACCAGCATGTCAGAAGACGGCCCTGGCCGCGGAGGTGTGGTGGCTGCTGCCCGTCCTCGAGAACCGCCGGGATTGGAGTCGCTCCACAATGGGTGACCGAGCACGCGGACCTCGACGGCAACGAAACCGCTGACCGCCTGGCCGGCGGACCATCCTCGGACGGCGGAGCTGGACGGACCCTCCTCTGTACCGAGGAGACTGGACGGACCCTACTCTGTACCGAGGAGACTGGACGGACCCTACTCTGTACCGGGGAGGCTGGACGGGCCCTCCTCTGTACCGGGGAGACTGGAAGGACCCTCATCTGTACGGGGGGGC
The DNA here is from genome assembly GCA_036785665.1 of Chirona hameri. Taxonomy (NCBI): domain Eukaryota; kingdom Metazoa; phylum Arthropoda; class Thecostraca; order Balanomorpha; family Balanidae; genus Chirona; species Chirona hameri. Next base: position 46,194 of record JAXIVJ010000716.1, on the reverse strand, counting down.
TGGACGGACCCTCCTCTGTACCGGTGAGACTGAGCAGACCCTCCTCGGTACCACGGAGGCTGGACCCACCCTCCTCTGTGCTGGAGAGGCTGGACGGACCCTATTCTGTACCGGGGAGGCTGGAAGGACCCTCCTCTGTACCGTGGAGGCTGGACGGACCCTCCTCTGTGCCGGGGGCACTGGACGGACCCCCTCCGTACCGGTGAGGCTGGACGGACTCTTCTCTCTACCGGGGAGGCTGGACCCACCGTCCTCTGTGCTGGAGAGGCTGGACGGACCCTCCTTTGTGCCGGGGAGGCTGAACGGACCCTCCTATGTGCCGGATAGGATGGTCCCACCCTTCTCTTTGCCGGGGAGGTTGGACGGACCCTCTCCGTACCGGGGAGGCTGGACGGAAACTCCTATGTGCCGGAGTGGCTGGACGGACCCTCCTCTGTACCGGGGAGACTGTACGGCCCTCCTCCCTGCCGGGGAGGCTGGACGGACTCACCCTCCTCTGTGCTGGAGAGGCTGGACGGACCCCCCTCTGTACCGGGGAGGCTGGATGAACCCTCCTCTGTACCGGGGAGACTAGACGGACCCTCCGCTGTATCGGGAGGCTGGACGGACCCTTTTTCTGTACCGGGAAGGCTGGACCCACCTTCCTCTGTGCTGGAGAGACTGGACGGACCCTCCTCTCTACCGGGGAGGCTGGCCGGACCCTCCTCTGTACCGCGGAGGCTGGACGGAACCTCCTCTATGCTGGAGAGACTGGACAGACCCTCCTCTGTGCCGGGCAGGCTGGAAGGTCCCTCCTCTGTACCGGGGAGCCTGGACGGAACCTCCTCTGCGCCTGGGAGACTCGACGGGACCCTCCTCTGTACCGGGGAGGCTGGACGGACACTCGGAGCGGGGGAGGGATGTTTCCGGTGGTACCACAGCCACAGTTTTTGCCCGATTGATTTCGTACTTACAGGAGTTCAAAAGGGCAATAGTTCCTACAGTTGTATATCTCCAATTTTGTATATCGGTGACCTAGGGTCGGGTCAATTTCGTGACGTCCCCATTATCAGTCAATTGGGAAATAATCAAATGCTTCCTATTCTGAGGATACGAATTATATCAGCCCAATTCCTTCTGGATCATGTTATAATAGGCCATTCTTGAAGTTCCAGGTGCAAATTTTGTCCAATGACCCTTACAGGTTCAGATGAGGTCATCCGAAGTCACCAACGCCTTTTTGCCAATAACTCTCGACAAAATCAAGATAGGGAAGTGAAACTGGCACCATTACAGGGGCGTCGTATTCTATAGGCTTGGTAGGCCCCAAGCCCTACCAATGTTCATTTGGGCCCCACCAATGCCTCCTGAATGGATGAAGAAGAACCTTTTGAATGGATGGATTTCCGAGGTCAGGTCTCACGCTAAGCATAGCATGTTGCGCAGGCCCTGACCCCACCACCCGATCAAACCATTCCTGGCGTCCGGCAGAATTTAGAAGCGTAAGTTGTACGGGCCCGACATACCTGAGCGCTGTTCGGCACACGCTACTAGCGCTTTTCGCTAGCTGACGTCACATTTACGTCACGGAAACAGACGCAACAGAAAAAAAACTCACAGAAGCACTTCCAGACTCTGCTTCAGGGGCATACCACATCTATTTGTTTTCATTTCAGTTTGATTTGTCTCATGCGCCACTATTGAAACACATCCGCTAGCGCTTTCGCCGCTTCTGCGATTTTCCACTAGCAGAAATAGCCTCTCCGCAGGCTCCACGGTTCCTATCGTGACGTATTCCCTTTCTGGCTTTCCATTGGCTGACGTCTGGTTGCCATGGAGAACGAAAGCGCTACTAGCGCTACTAGCGGCCGCTAGCGTGCGTCCGAGCAGCGCTCTGGACACGGTCCGCCCCGCCCTCTGACATCACCTGACCTTGAGCGCGGCCGCTGCCACCGGCCACAGGCCATCCCAGTCAGGGGCAAATAGCGAGCGCCGAAGCGACTCGAACCCAGGCTGCCACTACCGGGTGAGGTCAGAAGTCCGGCGCTCTCCCAACTGAGCTACAAGGGCGGTTTCACTTTTCTATCCTCATTATGTCGGAGTTATTGACACACAAATGTTGGTGACCTCGGATGACCTAGGCTGACCCTATAGGGGGCACTGACCAACAATTGCACCTAGGACATCAAGAATGGTCTATGATAACATTATCCAGAAGGAATTGGACTGCTATCTTGTGTATCCTCGGAACAGGAATAATTTGAATATTTCCCCCAATGACATATAATGGGGAGGTCACGAAATTAACCCGACCTTAGGTCACTGATATCAAAATCCAAGACAAACGAATTGTAGATATATATGACCTTATGAAATCATGCAAGTGTGAAACCGGCATCCAAGAACTGCGACTTTGGTACGACAGCAAACGTTTTTGGAGGTGGGGTCATGTGACCTGGTTTGGTGACCTGACCTGAGATGACCCGAGGTCAATAATTTTACATATATTGATAGTGAGTAGACTCAGTGGTGATATCAGACTCGTGGTCATAGCCGCGCCGATAGCGAGTAGACTCAGTGGTGATATCAGACACGTGGAGACGCCGGGCGACTCTCCAGTGAGGAGCATGTCAGTGTCAGTCATGTCTGTATTTATCAGGGTGCAGCGTCGGTGAGGCGCGAAACTAGCCGTTTTCACGAAGGATTATTGCGCTGAAAAGTTTCTGAAAGATTCTGAATGTTTTGAAAAACTATACAACTTTAACATCCGATTTTTTGTTAGAAATGTCCCTCGTAATTGTGTAATATGTTGGTAAGAATAAAATATGTTGACAAATTGCGGTTTGGTGGTAATAAGCAAGATGAATTTTGATAGAATCTTCCTGAAACTTTCCGAATCTTCCTGAAACTTTCAGGAAGATGCTATCAATACTTATCTTGCTTATTACCACCAAACCGCAATTTTGTCAACATATTTTATTCCTACCAACATATTACAAAATTATGAGGGACATTTCTAGCCAAGAATCGCATGTTAAAGTTGTGTAGTTTTTCAAAACTTTCAGAATCTTTCAGAAACCTTTCAGAAACCTTTAAGCGCAATAATCCTTCGTGAAAACGGCTACTTACTTGGCACGACTGGTGGTATATTGGAAGGCCGACTGTAGCCGGCGTATGCAGGGACTCGTCTAAGGAAATTTAACTGGGGGGCAGGCTTGAGATGACCTAATTTCAATTCACCTGTTCTTGTCCACGAACAGTCACACTTACTCTAGTTTTTCCACATTCCATTGATATTGCTCCAACGGGCAGTAATATTCATAAAATATGTTATGGGCGAATTTACTAGATTTGTGAATTTACGTTAAAATTCAGATTTTTTATACACGCCTGAAGCTATCAACCTACCAACTCATCATTTAATTTCAGCTCATCATTGCATGCTCATCAATCATTCTCAATTTCCAGCCCCATACCTACAACAATCACGGCCCATTACATAAACTTCCGCTTAGAACAGCTCAGGTTTGTTTCACAAGGAAACACAATTCTAAAGAATAGTGTTATCCATGTGAAACCAACTTTCGGTTAACACCAGACATTTGCACATTGTCCCGAAATTACATTGTCCGGAACTTTGGATGGACATAAATATTTATTGAAAATCATTTGTGTTTCGAGCGTGCCGACCATAAATGGTAATTTCACGCCCACAGCAGCAGTTCGTCGTTTTTATGATCTCCCCATAGTTAATCGAGTATTCGATAGAACGCATATTGGAAAAAACGTACATCTTAACAAGATATTTTATAATCTCACACATGTGGTAATTATTCTCGCTCTAGCCTCTATGTATTCAATCATCGTCACTCCACCGCGTCTTTACAAATTTCCCTCGTTGCGAAGGAATTTCTCCACAAAGCCACGCTCAGCATACAAACCCGGGGATTGGGCGCGCGATGTGGTTATTCTCGCTCTATGTATTCAATGACGGCCCTCCATTGCGTCTATACACATTTCCCTCGTTGCAGATGAACTTCTGCACGAAGCCCGCTCGGTATACACGCCGTTGTTGGGCGCGCGATCCCGCCTGTCCTTCACCCGACACTCGAAAGGAACTTTGCCACGGCCGGTCTCGGGTCGAACGCGGCGGTGTCAACACCATTCAGTGCCACCAGCATGCGGCAATTAACCTGCGCCCCGCTGGGGGGAGGGGGGGGGGGGGGCTGCCCCCCTCCTTATCCCGGATTTTCTCAATAACTTGAAAACTGTTATAGATATCGACGTCAACCTTTCAGTACCTTATGCTACATCAATTATACATCTTCTCACTAAATTTCAGCAAATTGATGTCGTACTTTGGGAGATAATGACGATTTAGTGACAACATGCCATGCCATTTTTGGTGGGAAAACGATAAATGTTTGATTTTTTTAACGAGTTTTATGCAAATTGCAAACAAAAGCGTCAAAGGAAAAAAAACATTTTCTTCGAAATGACGATCTCGAATTTGCGAAACTTTTGGTTTGACCCAAAGATATAGAAAACAGATATTTTGTTCTCGGAATAATTTCCACAAAATCATTTTTTTAAAGATATTAAAACAACCGGAAGACATATTAGAGAACCAAGTATGGAAAATATCCGAACCAAATTCCAAAGCAAAATCTTTATTTTTGACTGACTTATGGCCCCCTAAGTATAAATAGGTAGTGACGTCATTTTTTGAAGTTACGTTTTTTTGCTTTTAGTGACCAGATACATACAAATAAATGCCACCACCGTATTTCTGAGACAAAGCAGGTCGAGAAACATTCCTTTTTTATTTATATTAATCAATTTCAAATTTGGTCATTGCTGTGCCCTTCACCTGACCTTGACCTGAGGGCCATTCTATGGGGTCAGATTATGAAAATGACTGCAACTATCGAATTATACGTGTAATATACAATATACAAGCCCATACAACATATGTCAAATGGCTTTCGTAGACCTGTGACCTTTTGTGACCTGACCTTGAGGATTGACCTTTGCTTACAATTGCACTTTTGCTTATGCGGGAGATGCATTATACCTTTGAGAGCATTTTGTGCGATAACAGTCGCAATCTATGGCTTTGGATGGAAAGTATGGTCCAAACACCCAAATACCTCAATTTTGACATTTTACCTGATATTTGACACGACTTGCACGTCTCGCGACGATCATTGGTTCGGAAGATAACCAGGGCGGGGGTTGGGGCGACAAACGCCCCCCTCAGCCAATGGCGTTCGGCTGAGACCCAAGCCAATGGCGGGCTTTAAGTGAAAACCATAACACAAATTAACAGGATGTCAGCTGCATCATATCCAGACATTTGTGATTCTTGAATGCGGTAGATGTCATTCAAATTGCCTACAGCATTGTCCATCCGTTTACGAGAATATCGGGAAACGCTACAAGCAGAGGTCTATAAATGGCGAGATTTGTCGCTCACGACGAATCTAGGGCAATTTCTGTCGCACGATGAAAACTCCCCGGTAAGGATTGTCACCACATATCAAGCAAAATACTTTCAGTTAGAGGCCTGGATGGGCGTTTCACGAGCGAAGCCGAGCGACTCCAGATCCGGTCTGCAGAAACTAGAGCGGGGACCAGCATGTCAGAAGACGGCCCTGGCCGCGGAGGTGTGGTGGCTGCTGCCCGTCCTCGAGAACCGCCGGGATTGGAGTCGCTCCACAGTGGGTGACCGAGCACGCGGACCTCGACGGCAACGAAACCGCTAACCGCCTGGCCGGCGGACCATCCTCGGACCCTCCTCGGACGGCGGAGCTGGACGGACCCTCCTCTGTACCGAGGAGACTGGACGGACCCTCCTCTGTACCGAGGAGACTGGACGGACCCTACTCTGTACCGAGGAGACTGGACGGACCCTACTCTGTACCGGGGAGGCTGGACGAACCCTCCTCTGTACCGAGGAGACTGGACGGACCCTCCTCTGTACCGAGGAGACTGGACGGACCCTACTCTGTACCGAGGAGACTGGACGGACCCTACTCTGTACCGGGGAGGCTGGACGGACCTTACTCTGTACCGGGGAGGCTGGACGGACCCTCCTCTGTACCGGGGAGGCTGGACGGACCCTACTCTGTACCGGGGAGGCTGGACTGACCCTACTCTGTACCGGGGAGGCTGGACGGACACTACTCTGTACCGGGGAGGCTGGACGGACCCTCCTCTGTACCGGGGAAGCTGGGCGGACCCTCCTCTCTACCGGGGAGGCTGGCCGGACCCTCCTCTGTACCGCGGAGGCTGGCCGGAACCTCCTCTATGCTGGAGAGACTGGACAGCCCCTCCTCTGTGCCGGGCAGGCTGGAAGGTCCCTCCTCTGTACCGGGGAGCCTGGACGGAACCTCCTCTGCGCCTGGGAGACTCGACGGGACCCTCTCTGTACCGGGGAGGCTGGACGGACACTCCGAGCGGGAGGGATGTTTCCGGTGGTACCACAGCCACAGTTTTTGCCCGATTGATTTCGTACTTACAGAAGTTCAAAAGGGCAATAGTTCCTACAGTTGTATTTCTCCAATTTTGTATATCGGTGACCTAGGGTCGGGTCAATTTCGTGACGTCCCCATTATCAGTCAATTGGGAAATAATCAAATGCTTCCTATTCTGAGGATTCGAATTATATCAGCCCAATTTCTTCTGGATCATGTTATAATAGGCCATTCTTGGAGTTCCAGGTGCAAATTTTGTTCAATGACCCTTACAGGTTCAGATGAGGGCATCCGAATTCACTAACATCTTTTTGCCAATAACTCTCGACAAAATCAAGATAGAGAAGTGAAACTGGCACCATTACAGGGACGTCGTTTTCTATAGGCTTGGTAGGGCCCAAGCCCTACCAATGTGCATTTGGGCCCACCAATGCCTCCTGAATGGATGAAGAAGAACCTTTTGAATGGATGGATTTCCGAGGTCAGGTCTCACGCTAAGCATAGCTTGTTGCGCAGGCCCTGACCCCACCACCCGATCAAACAATTCCTGGCGTCCGGCAGAATTTAGAAGCGAAAGTTGTACGGGCCCGACATACCTGGACACGGTCCGTCCCGCCCTCTGACATCACCTGACCTTGAGCGCGGCCGCTGCCACCGGCCACAGGCCATTCCAGTCAGGGGCAAATAGCGAGCGCCGAAGCGACTCGAACCCGGGCTGACACTACCGGGTGAGGTCAGAAGTCCGGCGCTCTCCCAACTGAGCTACAGGGGCGGTTTCACTTCTCTATCCTCATTATGTCGGAGTTATTGACACAAAAATGTTGGTGACCTCGGATGACCTAGGCTGACCATATAGGGGTCATTGACCAGCAATTGCACCTAGGACATCAAGAATGGTCTATGATAACATGATCCAGGAGGAATTGGACTGCTATCTTGCGTATCCTCGGAACAGGAAGAATTCGAATATTTCCCCCAATGACTTATAATGGGGAGGTCACGAAATTAACCCGACCTTAGGTCACTGATATCAAAATCCAAGACAAGCGAATTGTAGATATATATGACCTTATGAAATCATGCAAGTGTGAAACCGGTCATCCAAGAACTGCGACTTTGGTACGACAGCAAACGTTTTTGGAGGTGGGGTCACGTGACCTGGATTGGTGACCTGACCTGAGATGACCAGAGGTCAATAATTTTACATAATGTGGGTAATTGATGCCCAAACAGCTGTGCCAAAAACGGCGGCACTGCGCGCCGCCCTTTCCGCTATCCTCGAAAAACCTTGAGAGGGGGGGTCTAAACACCCCCCAGCACGGCGCGGGCTAATGTACTTGCCTAACCCGCGCGGCGCTGGGGGGTAAATTTTACCCCCCCTCCCGGATTTTCTTCATAACTTGAAAACTATGACAGATATCAAAATTAAACTTTCGGTACCTTATGGTACATCAATTATACATCTTTTGTTACAATTTTTTTGAAATTCGTGAGAATTTTGAGGAGATAATGACGTTTTAGTGACGTCATGTCATGTCATTTTTGGTGAAAAAACGTTAAATGTTTGAAAAATCGTAGAAAATAGCGTGTTAATGCCAATCGCAAATAAAAAGCGTAAAAAGAAAGAAAATAACATTGTTTTTAATATGGCTATCTCAGATGTTCAAAATTTGGGGGTTTTGACCCCAAAAAATGCAAAAAACTGATTTTTGGGGAAGAATTTCCACAAAAGTTTTTTGTTTTAAGATTTTTTAAAAACCGGAAGACATATTAGAGAACCGAGTATGAACGATGTTCAAACCAAATTTGAAAGCAATTTCTTTATTTTTGACTGACTTATGGCTCTCTAAGAATAAGTAACTCATGACGTCATTGTTTTAAATTGCGTTTTTTGGCTTTTACTGACCAGATACAGACAAATAAATGCCACCACTGTATTTGGAAGACAAAACTAGTCTAGAAACATGCAATGTTTATTTAGATGAATAAATTTCAAATTTTGACCTTATTGTGACCTGAGGGCAATTATATGGTGTCAAGCCAGGAAAATGTCTGCTTCTATCGAATTATACGTGCAAAATAACCCATACAACATGTGTCGCATGGCTTTCGTAGACTTGTGACCTTTTGTGACCTGACCTTGACCTTGACCTTTGCTTAAAATTTCACTTTTACTTATGCAGGAGATGCATTGTACATTTGGGAGCACTTTGTGAGATAATAGTTGCAATACAAGGCTTTGGATGGAAAGTATAGCCCAAAAACCCAAATACTTACATTTTGACACTTGACCTGACCGTGACCTAACATGTGACCTTATGTTAATATTTTCGGGCATGCGTTAGATTCTTCTCACTGAGAGCTTTCGATCCCCGCCTTGCGCATCTCGCTGCGGTTATTGGTTCGGAAGATACGATGGGGGGTAAAATTTACCCCCCCAGCGCCGCACGTTCGGATGGAGACCCCAGCGTCGCGCGGGTTAAATATAAATGCGTCGCTTTTATCCAGTACAAAAAACTAAATTTACCATATGCCGGGGTATGTTCCCAACATTAGCACGTGTTTCTGGCTCTCGGCCCGCTGAAATTTCCAACGGGAAGCAATGTGGTATCACTTTTCGGCGCTAGGGTATTTCAGCGATACCAGACATAAGCCAGACGTACATTTATAAATTCCTCAATGCTTTCATTGACGTTTGAATCCATATCGAATCCCAAATATTCTGGAAAAATGCCATAAAGCATATATATTTTAAAAGAACGAGTTTATCTAAAAACGGCAAATAGTAAAATAAATAGAACACTCGAGCGCTATATTTTCCACGAAATCTCGGTCTTCTGTTTATTTTTTTCCCGCGGCGCTTTCGCGCCTCGGGTAAAAAAAAATAAACAGGGAAACCTCGATTCCGCGAAAAATATGATACCGCCCTCATGTACTATTTTATAATTCCATGCTGGACTGGGTAACATCAGCGTACTGCTGTACATCAGCGTACTGCTGTGCCGGTCTGGGCTGGGTGTCGGTTTTATAGAAAAATTGCACTTGAGCCGGTCCACTGGCGGATCCAGGGGGTGGGGGGCAGCAGGGGCAAATGCCCTCCCCCCACAGGAATCTGGGGGGAGGGGGCATTCAATACAAGTATGGCCCAACACGCGTTCCCTGCACTGGACGTGAAAAACAATGATCTTAGGAGAAAACTTCATGAAAACGTTTTTTTCTCTCGAGTGATTTAATTTGAAGTTTTTATGTGTCCCTTTCTCTCAATGATAGACGAAACGGCGCACCTAATGCAACTCAAGCAGCCCGGTGACACTTAACCCACGCCCTGATGGGAGGGGGAGTGGGGGGGGGGGGGGGGGCAGAATCTGCTCCTCCCGGATTTTCTCAATAACTTGAAAACTATGATAGATATCAACGTGAACGTTTCAGTACTTTATGCCGCATCAATTACACTATACGTCTTCGCATTCAATTTCAGTGACATTGATGTCGTACCCTCGGAGGTAATAACGTTTTAAAGGAAATAGTTCACCTTCAACATGGGATTTTCAACTGAAATAGCAGTTTTGTAGCCCGTGTTGAGAAATCCTTATCTGCAACTTTTCTTGGCTGAAAAGACTCTCCAGCCGAAGATATTTGACTTTTTGGCGAAGGAATGCGACGCATATATGATATACCGTACCGTCTGAGAGTGCCAGCACTGCATTGAGCATGCGCAGACCAATAACGCACACCATAACATTACTAATTTACGACCTTCTGTCCTGAATTGGCGCGATGTAGGACCATTTTTGAAAATAAAAAAAGAAACTGTATTAAAAAATATAATAAAATCGTGTTCTGAAAATTTTCCGAAGGTGAACTATTTCCTTTAATAACGTCATGTCATGCCAATTTTGGTGGGAAAACGATAAATGTTTGACAAATCGTAGAAAATCGAGCTTGATGCAAATGGATAGAACAAAAACGTAAAAAGAAAGGAAATGACATTCTCTTCAAAATGGCTATCTCAGATTTTCGAAATTTTGGGTTTTTCACCCTAAAAATAAAAAACACTGTTTTTTTCGGGAAAAGTCCACATTTTTTTGTTGTTGCGAATTTGACAAGTGAATGTCTTATTGCACATTCACTATCATATATCCTGTGAGCGAAGTCCTAATCCCTGTATAATATAGAAATAATAATTAAAAAAATATCCCTGAAATAGTTTCAAAATGCATTTTGACGAGCTTTCAAACGGTGTTTTCGGTTTTTGTCTACGTCCCATAGAAACCGAGTTAGAGTGGCGTCAAAACGCCCCCCCCCCCCCCGTCACGGCGAAGGTGGTGTCGAGCACTGGCACGGCGCGAGTTAAACCCTATAACTACGTCAATCCTTAAACCTACCAATCGATAGAAAATATCACATTTAGTAACTATGGATGTCATCCCCATAAGACACGGATTTAAGTCACCGTAGGTGTCGTGACTACTTTCAAAGACGGCACGAAGCACAGGCCTTATGCTGGTTAGGAGAAACTGAGTGACAAACAGGATTGTACGCGCCCGGCTTAGGTTTATTAGCGCCGGTGTTGCGTTTGAAGGATGTGTCGGCGGCCATGACGGAGTCGGCTCCCCGGAAGGTTTAAATGACCAGCTCCGCATCGGACGTGACAATCTGGCAGACAGTTCCAGGTCCTATGTGGTGTATTGTCGTTGGCGCTGGTCCGTCGCCTGGGAGACCCGAGTTCGAAGCCGGCGGCTGGCTGCGTGTTTTTTTCCCGGGATACACGTTCGGGCCTAAACTTATCAGCGGTCCACACCGGCTGATTCAGGATGTAAGTGCTGGATAACAAAGACCAGCGGCGTGTACGTGGCGGTAATTGCAGGACACTAACGCTGAAGAGCATGCCGCCGAAGCAGACGCGTAAGCGTGGTCGCAGCGATGGGGTAGTGTCGCCTGGGCTGCCCGGCCCTGCGCCTGGACGCGGACGGGCTCCGGCTGTCCGGCCGGCCGGCGCTCGCCCGGCGCCTGGAGCGGGGAGCCCGGCCGGGGTCAGCGGCGCGGTCGGCCGGCATGGGCCTGGGCAAGTCGATGTACGCAGTATGATCGACAACCTGAACCGAGACGGCAGCCCAACAAAGAGGCAGCGTGCGGTAAGCGTCAGTGGTGGATCATCTGCGTCAGAAGTCGATGAGCCTTGCGCTGACGAGCAGATGGCGGCGTTCCAGCGCATGCTGCAGCAGGAGCTGCAAAAACAGACGTCGCTGCTAACAGCACAATTTAAGAAGACCACGGACAGCCTGAAAGAGGAGCTGCTCATTGTGCAGCAGAGAGTTGGCGACCTCGAGAGGCACGTGAACGACCAGGCCGAAACGATCAATTGCCTGTACGACGCAGTTGACAAGAGGGACAGTCGCATATGGGCGCTAGAGGGAGATATGGAGGAGATGCGGAGGGAGAGCAACTGCTCGTACCTGACCTTCGACGGACCTGGAGTTCCTGCGGCGCCGAGGGAAGAGCCATAGAAGGAGGATGTGGCGGCAACGACAAGGACAATGCTCCACAAGTTCATGCCAGAGACGGAGGTGAAGGAGGACGACATAGTGCAGTGCTATCGGGTAGATAAGGGGAAGAAGATCGTCTGCCAGTTCACACGATGTGGTCAAGCGAGTGTTCGCGATAAGGTCTATGACAATAGGATGACTCTGATGAAGAACGAGAACGGACAGACGCGTGACCGCAGCGATCAGCTGTACGTCAATGAGAAGCTGACGACAGGTGCGTTTGCGGCCTACCTTAAGCTCCGAGAGGAGAAAAGGCGTGGTCGCATCCACAGTGTATACACGAAATATGGTATCATTTATGTACGCATGAGGCAGCACGGGGCAAAGACTCGCGTGTACAATAGAGAGACGTGTGAGCGGGTGTTACGCGGCGAGTGTTGAGCGGTTTGCCCGACCCTGGTGCCGTGGTATACCGGAGTTCAGCGCCGGTAGCCGTGATAGGTCATGTGAAGTCATTGCATGGCGAAATGCCAGACGGCACACCTCTCGAGCAGTCGATAGCAGACACTGTGCTAAAATGGACACATATGAACTCGACTATTGATGCCTTGGTAGGTTTAGGTAAAACCTTATACGGATGAAATATGTTATTTGTGTGGTCTTATGTTTGTTTGTAGATCGCTGAGTTATGCCTGATGTAAACATCATTACCTTTAATGCAAGGGGGCTCAGAAATATGATCAAAAGAAGAACAATCTTTAGGTTTTTGCATCATTATTATCCAACACATATTGTCGTGTTACAAGAGACGCACTCAGCTCCGCGGGATAGTGTGTTTTGGCAGGCAGAGTGGGGTGCGCCAATTATACTGTCTCACGGTCCAAGTATGAGTGAATGCGGTGTCGCCGTTCTCTTGCCTAGGGCATTGCTTAGTGTGTGTGATGTGAAAACATTGTATACAGATGATACCGGCAGGTTAATGATCTTAGAATTTAATTATAGGTTGTTTAAGCTATTACTGTGTGCAGTGTACGCTCCAACTCAGAGTCATGGACAGCAGCAGGTAGAATTCTTAAGTAAGGTAAAACAAGAACTTGATGTGTTGATGGACGGTGAACCGAATTTACTATTGTGCGGTGACTTAAATATGCATTTGTCTAGTTTAGACACTCAAAATAGGTTTCGATTAACCCAGGCGGCCAAGGAACTGCTGGCGTTATCAAGGGAGTTGAACTTGGTCGATGTTTGGCGAGATCGTTATAAAGCTAAACGTCAGTATACGTGGCGTAGATTCAACCCATCTCAGCAGTCAAGAATCGATTACGTGCTAGCAAGCCAAAATTTAGTGCTTAGCAATGTGTTGAAGCGAATTGAGATAAAGCCAGGTATTCATAGTGATCATAGTCTTGTCAATCTTGAACTGATAGTACATGGTAGTGATAAAGGTAGAGGATTATTTCGATTTGATAACACGCTGTTATAGGACTCAGAATTCGTGGATAGGGCACGGATTGAGATGGCGAAAGCTAAAAACTGTCAAGGCATGTATCAGGATGTTAATGATCTCGGCTTAAAAATTGAGATGCTTACTAGTGAAATACGAGTGCAGAGCTTGAGGTTAGTTAGACAGAGAGCGCGGCAGAGAAAAGATAACGAGCAGATACTTATCGATAAGCTAGACAGATGGGAGCAGAGGTGGGGCGGAATCCGACTGAGGAAAACATGAAGGAATATATTATATTGAAAAGAGGCTTGACCAGGAGGAAGAAAAACGGGGTAAGATAGCCATGCTACGTTACGGGGCGCGATGGCTCGAGCACGGCGAAAAGCCCACAAAATATTTTCTTAGAACGAACGCAAGTAGGAAGAAAGAAAAAGATATGCATGTTCTACAGCGGCCGGACGGGGAATATATTACTGGTAACAAACACATTCTCGAGTACTGTCGCAAACATTACGAAGAAATGTTTGCTTCTCAAGTTTATGGAACTCGGATACGGGCGCAGGTGGCTAATTTTTTGCAATCAGGGGCCTGTCCGCGTTTACCTCAATTTGATCAGGAACGGTGCGAGGGGACGATATCCAGTCAAGAATGTGAGAAGACTCTCAAAGAAATGATGAATAATAAGGCTGCCTCGGTATCGGGATTTACTAAAGAGTTTTTTCTTTTCTTTTGGAGTGAATTAGGGAGCATGGTTGTTGATTATGTAAATCAGGCTAGGCAAAGGGGCACTTTTTTCGTAACTCAACGCAGGGGTGTTCTCACAATTTTACCCAAAAAAGGTGACCAGAAGCTCATAAGGAACAAGCGTGCAATATGTCTGCTAGATATTATTTATAAGATAGTAGCGAAAGTTATTGCAAATAGATTGATGTCGGTTATACATTTACTGGTTGATACAGATCAGACGGGATCGATTAGGGGCAGATATATTGGAAATAATCTGAGAACTATAGCCGACGTAATACACTATTGCAACGCAGATGAGCTTGAGGGAATTCTTATGGCACTTGATTTTAAAAACGCGTTCAATACTGTAGAACATGGGTTCGTGTATGACGTTCTTAGAGAATGCAATTTTGGCGATAAGTTTATAAGCTGGGTCCAGTTGCTGCATAACAGCACAGAGTTGACCATAATTAACAATGGGTAAACGTCTAAATGGTTTAAGCCGTCAAGGGGGCTTCAGCAGGGGTGTCCAGCCTCTGCGCCGTTGTTCGCGCTAGTTGTGGAAATTTTGGCTATCAAAATCAGAGAAACAGCAGCGGTGCGGGGTATTGAGGTTTCAGGTATCACGTTTAAGGTATCGCAATATTGTGACGACACAACTTTGTTTGTCAAAGACAGCTCGTCAGCCGAACAAGCCATGGACATAGTGCAAGAATTCGGGGATATGTCGGGACTGCAGCTTAACTTAGACAAGTGTGATTTTATGTGGCTCGGTACGGAAAAGCGATGTTTGCAGCTCGTTTGCGGTCGCGAGCCTGTTAACAAAATAAAGATTCTTGGGGTATGGTTCAGTGCAATTGAAAGTTGTGAGCAGTTCAATATGGAGGTGGTGGGAACTAAAATAAAAAAGACTCTGGAACTATGGCAGCAACGTGATTTAATTATAAAGGGGAAGATAACGGTAGCGAAAGCTCTCCTAGTATCACAACTCGTGTATTTAATGGCAGCAGATCGCATAGAGGAAAAGTTGCTGGCGACCATTCAGAGCCACATCATGAAATTTGTGTGGCGTGGACGTCCGCCAAAGGTAGCTAAGCATACCATCATAATGTCAGTAGAGAAGGGTGGTTTAAAGTTACCTGATGTGATTACCATACACCGCGCAAATAGGATCGCATGGATAGGAAGATTGATACGTTTACAGGATACTTCGTTCGTTAAAGTACTTCAAAAACGGATGCGGATTCGTATTGTTAATTTGGTCAAAATAAAATTGGATGAGCAGTGGGTCATGCATAGGACCATTCCACAGTTCTATAAGGAAATGATGACGTGGTTTAAGACATTAGACATAATAAAAGAGCCTGAGAGTGGCCGGGCAATTAGGCAACAACCAATGTGGCATAATATCTCAGTACACGTGCAAGGGAGATTCCTGTCATGCAAAGAGGATATTGAGGAGAAGGTAGCATTAATTGACGATTTTACAGATAACGAGGGCAATATTTTGACATATCAGGATTTTGTGGAACAGAATGTAGGTATACGCATAAATCCATTGCTATACATCGGCTGGTGTAGGGCGATACCAGGCAAGTGGAAAAGGATGCTAATAGGTACTGAGCGTTTGGCGGCGGCAGAACGGGTTCAAGAGCCACGTATCGATATAGAAGGCAAAGAGCTGTTAATCACGATGCTAAAACCAAGTTTCTTTTATGACTTGTTAGTCCCGTGCTCGATTCCGACTGCGCAGACACGATGGGAATCAGGTGTTGATTTCGGTGGTGATTGGAGTAAAATTTATGAGAGATCATTTAAAGTAACATCATCGACCAAGCTTCAAAGCCTGCAGTATAAAATAATCCATAGATATTTTCCAACTAGAAGATTCCTATGTGTTCGTAGTGTTCTAAATGATCCATTTTGCGATAATTGTGGTGAAGTTGAGACCATTGAACATTACTTCTTCTACTGCGAACAAGTGAAAGTGTTTTGGCGAAAGCTAGAGATCGCATTGAACACAAAATTAACAGTTGGGGACCGCGTAGAACTCACATGTCATGAGATACTCTTTGGCTCCTCAAGATATTCAAACGTGATTAACTTTATTATTTTGTTAGCTAAACAATTTATAGCTAATCAACACTACCAAGATGCAGCGATATTGTTCCAAGCATATTTGCCAATGTTGACAAGGAACTTTGACATGGAAAAAACGATAGCTCGCAGTGTCGCAGAAAACGACAAATTTCGGGATAGGTGGTCACCGTTCATCACGGTCAGGAACAATGTCGATTGTTGCAGCATTGGTGATACTCGAGATAATGGGACATCGTGACATGTGTGAACGGTTGGTGATATTGTAAGCGAGTTCAGGGCAAATGGTTAATGGCAGTGTTTTGCTAGTGTGATGAACCTGTCAATGTGTGTTGATGATTTGTTGAATGAGATGCAATAAAAAAAAGAACTCTGAAAAAAAAATGGATGTCTTCCCCAACTCCCAAGCACTTTGTATAAGAAATTATAACTTCAATAATTAATATATCACCGCTTCCGTCGCCTCGCCCGTCGTCAAACTTTGTTTACACACCAGCTGACGGACGGCTGGCCTTGATACCGATACGACAAGTAAAGAGACGGCATAACAATACAAATTACCCGAGTCTTATAATTTGGAAAATAGACAAAAGTGTCGGTATATTTCGTGTCACGGGATACGTTTCCAGACACGGAACAAAAAGTGTCACTTAATTGATGAAAGTAAAGACGGCGTTCACGGCGGCCCGGCTATGACGTCACGGAACTTATAAGTGTACGCAATATATGATGGGTCCACTTTATGACGAAATATTCATAGTACCAAAATAGCAACGCCTTACATTTATCTTCATCATCCTGTCTTCAAAGGTACAATCACAACTCTACGGCACCCACACTACTTCACCCACACACTATACGACAATCCTCGCACCCAAACCAACCAGTTGTTCAACTGAAACAACATTCCCTCAAACGTCCATAACCTGCCCAGAGTTTGAGTGGGCATAAGGTGTCCACCTATGCATACCTGTCAGAAATAGGAATTCTCACCTTTCTCTTCAATTCTTCATGATGCAAACTGATAACGAATCACAGCGTAAGGTAGCAGTTGCGTCGCGGTTGGCCACACACAAATAGCGCGTGTGATCAGCTGATTAAACTCAACCGGCCCGTTGCCATGGTTACCGCAGCCAGCTGCTGGCTCGACCGTGGTGATGACACGGATCTCCAGCCGTCCGCTACCAGAAGACGCGCGGTTGTCATGGTTACCCTCGCGTTCAAGGTGGCGCTAGTGTCGCCAACATTCACACACCTCAGATGGATACATGGATCCGCGCAATGGCGTGTATACGGCGGCGTGTAAAAATGTTCAATTATCATGCAAAATCAGGACCACTCTAAAAACATTTTTATCATATTCGAATCGATCAAAAATGGGTTTTAGACGGTCATAAAAACGAGGACCGCTCTTTTGCCCTCGTATATCACCCCCTGTTCTCGTATGTCAGATGTGTAAACCTGTTTTGTCCTTGGTTGTCACGGCTTGCAAGTGCACACACACACACACACACACACACACACACACACACACACACACACACACACACACACACACACACACACACACACACACACACACACACACACACACACACACACACACACACACACACACACACACACACACACACACACACACACACACACACACACACACACACACACACACACACACACACACACACACACACACACACACACACACACACACACACACACACACACACACACACACACACACACACACACACACACACACACACACACACACACACACACACACACACACACACACACACACACACACACACACACACACACACACACACACACACACACACACACACACACACACACACACACACACACACACACACACACACACACACACACACACACACACACACACACACACACACACACACACACACACACACACACACACACACACACACACACACACACACACACACACACACACACACACACACACACACACACACACACACACACACACACACACACACACACACACACACACACACACACACACACACACACACACACACACACACACACACACACACACACACACACACACACACACACACACACACACACACACACACACACACACACACACACACACACACACACACACACACACACACACACACACACACACACACACACACACACACACACACACACACACACACACACACACACACACACACACACACACACACACACACACACACACACACACACACACACACACACACACACACACACACACACACACACACACACACACACACACACACACACACACACACACACACACACACACACACACACACACACACACACACACACACACACACACACACACACACACACACACACACACACACACACACACACACACACACACACACACACACACACACACACACACACACACACACACACACACACACACACACACACACACACACACACACACACACACACACACACACACACACACACACACACACACACACACACACACACACACACACACACACACACACACACACACACACACACACACACACACACACACACACACACACACACACACACACACACACACACACACACACACACACACACACACACACACACACACACACACACACACACACACACACACACACACACACACACACACACACACACACACACACACACACACACACACACACACACACACACACACACACACACACACACACACACACACACACACACACACACACACACACACACACACACACACACACACACACACACACACACACACACACACACACACACACACACACACACACACACACATACAAACAAGCTCCCACTTTCCGAGCGACGGCCTGGTGGAAATCTTCGAACTCAGAAAAACATGTAAACATGTTTCTCTTCTTTCTACGATTTTGAACTATCATACGTTATAGGTAGCGCTACAAGCTGGGCCGCTATTATCGTGAGGCTGCCAAAAGCCTAGACTAAAAATAGCGAATAGCGATCCATGTGCCGACTCACCAGACTGGTTATTGATTCGACTCTGATTAAATCGATTGTAATCGTTCAATCAAAATTCCTTGAATCAAAGAAGAATCGATTCACCACCTGATTTGTTTATTCATGAATCATGATTGAATCGAAACCCGCATAGAAACAAGACTGATTGAATCAAGAAGACTGTGTAATGCTCTTTCAATGGTGACTGGTGAGTGAAACGTGATTTGATCCAAAAATGTTTTGATTCTTTGAATCGGAAAGAATAATTTCTAAAAATGGTTATCCATCAATCAAACGGTGACTGAATCATTCATATCCCAAAATGAATCGTGATTGAATCCTTCCAAAAAAGGTGAATCAATAACCAGTCTGCGACTCACCAGGACTTCTGAAAATGTTGTGCCGACACACTAAGCGATTAAAACAAACACGAAACAAGCAGACCACTATTCTCCATCACTGATTAGGACTCACCAGGACATCAGTTGTGCATAGTGTTAAAGGAAATAGTTCACCTTCAACCTTAGTTCTAAACTGAGATAGCAGTTTTGTAGCCCGTGTTGGGAAACCCCTATCTGCAAGTTTTCTTGACTGAAAAGACTCTCCAGCCGAATATATTTGAGTTTTTGGCGAAGGATTGCGGTGCTGGCGAAATAATGTTGTACTGGTTCTAGCCCGGGCAGAGGCTATACCATCAGCCAATCAGCTTGCAGCTGGTGCTAGCAAGCGAATCGCCGGCCGCCGGTTGGAACATCTCCAATGCAAGTCTATCTTTACGCGACTACTTTCGAATCTGATTGGCTGAACCACTTTTTACATTCGCGTGACGTCAGGACTCCGACTCAGAGAGTATGCATATAGTTTTGATAAACAATACAAATGTACGGCCTTCTGTCCTGAATCGGCGCGATATAAGGCCATTTTTGACAATAAAAAAAAATTGTATTAAAAAATATAATCAAATCGTGCGAGGTAAAAAAATTGCAAGGTGAACTATTTCTTTTAAAGGAAATAGTTCACCTTCGGGAAATTTTCAGAACACGATTTTATTATATTTTTAATACAGTTTCTTTTTTTATTTTCAAAAATGGTTCTACATCGCGCCAATTCAGGACAGAAGGTCGTAAATTATTAATGTTATGGTGTGCGTTATTGGTCTGCGCATGCTCCATGGCAGTGCTGGCACTTTCAGACGGTACGGTACATCATATATGCGCCGTATTCCTTCGCCAAAAAGTCCAATATCTTCGGCTGGGGAGTCTTTTCAGCCAATACAAGTTACAGATAAGGATTTCTCAACACGGGCTACAAAACTGCTATTTCAGTTCAAAACCCATGTTGAAGGTGAACTATTTCCTTTAAAGGAAATAGTTCACCTTCAACATGGGTTTTGAACTGAAATAGTAGTTTTGTAGCACGTGTTGAGAAATCCTTATCTGGAACCTTTATTGGCTGAAAAGACTCTCCAGCCGAAGATATTTGACTTTTTGGCGAAGGAATACGGCGCATATATGATGTACCGTACCGTCTGAAAGTGCCAGCACTGCCATGGAGCATGCGCAGACCAATAATGCACACCATAACATTAATAATTTACGACCTTCTGTCCTGAATTGGCGCGATGTAGGACCATATTTGAAAATAAGAAAAGAAACTATTAAAAAATATAATAAAATCGTGTTCTGAGAAAATTTCCCGAAGGTGAACTATTTCCTTTAAGCGACTAAAACAAACACGAAACAAGGCGCCGCCATCTCGCATCCCCACGAAGGTTCACACTAAAAGCTGGGGTTTTCGCAGCAGTTGGCCAACAGGGACCTGCTAGTGAGCCAGGGTGTTATGACGCAAGGGCGGATTCAGGATATTTTAGGAGGGGTGGCCGCAGGCCAAATTAGGGGCGCCTTCCAAAGAAAGGGCGCCGTCACTGACCGAAAGGGCGCCGTCACTGGCCGAAAGGGCGCCGTCAATGGCCGAAAGGGCGCCGTCAATGACCGAAAGGGCGCAGTCACTGGCCGGAAGGGCGCCGTCAATGGCAGATAGGGCGCCGTCACTGGCCGTAAGGGCGCCGTCACTGGCCGGAAGGGCGCTTCGGGTCAAAAGGACCAGGTCATGACCTGTATGACCGGATACTCGGTAAGTTACTTTCAACAGGGCGCCCAAAAAGGCGCCCAAGCGGCCATAGGGACGCTGCGTGCTCACGGGCTGTCCATCGCCGGGCGCCTGGCGGCGCCCGGCGACAGACAGCCCGTGGGGCGCCCTTCTGGCGGGGGGGGGGGGGGGCGAGACCGCTGCGGCCACCCCCTGGATCCGCCCCTGTTATGACGTTGCAAGCAAATGGTACCAGTTAACGCTAAATATGTATTTATTTATTTATTTATTTATCATTAAATATTTAGCGTGAACTGCTTGCTTGCTTGCTTGCGACGTCATAACACCCTGGCTCACTAGCGGTCCCTGGCCAGGGCCATAGAGACTGTCCCTGGCGGCCCACTGCCGCGAAAGCTCCAGCTCTGTTAGTGCAAGCCCCACGATGAACACGAGCATTTGTTTGTGCTACTTTAAGCGCAAATGGTGAGGTCATATCATTTCTGCCAATAAATATTGGCGATATACTGGTCTTAGCTAAGACTATTAGCCAAACACTCTGGCTTAAACTGGCTTAGGCGTGCCTTAGTGCCCAAGTTTTCGCCGTTTGGCAGCCTTTGTTTTTGATACGGAAAAACAAGTACGAATGCAGCTAAATTAAAACTGTATCATAAGCATGCAAGAATGCAAATCTTAGTACGCAGTCTTACTCTGCATAGGCTAGCATGGTCAATTTGTTGCCATTTGAAGACAAAATATCTATGTCAGGAAAGCTTTCTGTAGTATTTTCCTATGATTTTAGACAACGAAACTCTTACAAAACGGTGCAAGAATAGGGTCTAAACTTTGGTTAGGCACTGCCTAAAGTGTCGCCACTGTGCGTACGTATGGTAAACGTACTGGCGGCCGGCGGGTGGATGGAAGAGCCGGAGAATTTCGGTGATATGCCATAATAAAATGCACTGCGATATGCAATATGGGAATCACTCACACATCTGTTTTCTATGGAAACCAATGCATATTTAAAAGCTCATTCTTTCTCAATAATAGGTGAGGTCCGGCCTCAGTTTCCTCATATGACGAGCCGCCACTGTCCCTATCCCGTTCGAAATATCCGCACCGCACCGAGCCGCGTGCGGGGACAGCCGAGTCGGACCAGAGCACCAGTGACATCACGCTCATCTTCAACGACTGGGGCGCTAAAATCCCCTGATGACTCTACCTCTCTTATACGGCCTTAGTGTGGTCAAGGCTTGGTCAAGGCCAGGGGTGTCATCCCGGGATTCCCCATGTATCGGCTGCCGAGCGGCTCAGCATTAGCGACAACGTCACTGGTGATCTAGTCCAGTCGTGGCCAGCCCCGTCGCCGCAGCTGCGCTTTCGAGCGTTTTGCGGTCTTTTGACGGGTGTTGACGAGAGCGGAAATGTGAAGTCGTCGCCGTTAGATAAGTAAGTTATGTTGGAAATCTATATTTTGATTTTGTTTTTAGCATATCTTGAATATTAAGCCAAAACAATGTCATTTGCAACATTTCCAGGTACAACATATGACCGTCTCACCCTCGGCCAGACCAGAGCAGCGTATAGCCGTCTCGCCCCTCAGCCAGACCGGGGCAGCGTACGGCCGTCTCGATTCTCAGCCGGGCCGGGGCAGCGTATGTCCGTCTCGCCCCTCAGCCAGACCAGGGCAGCGTATGGTCATCTCCTTCCTCAGCCGGACCGGGGCAGCGTATGGCCGTCTCACCCCTCAGTCGGACCGGGGCAGCGAACGGCCGTCTTGCCCATCAGCCGGACTGGGGCAGCGTATGGCCGTCTCACCCCTCAGCAGGATCGGGGAAGCGTACGGCCGTATCACCTCTCAGCCAGACCGGGGCAGCGTATGGCCGTCTCACCCCTCAGTCAGACCGGTGCAGTGCATGGCCGTCTCGCCAGTCGCCCATCACACAGACCGGGGCAGCGTGTGGCCGTATCCCCCTCAGCATGAATTAAGGGAGGTATAATTATCCGCGGTAAACGTAATCTTAAATAGGATCGTACCTTAGGCGCAGCTATCCGTATCCCATTCGAAATATTCGCACCGCACCGAGCCGCGTGCGGCGAGAGCCGAGTCGGACCAGAGCACCAGTGACGTCCCACTAATGTTGTGCGATTTGGGCGCTAAAATCCCGGATGACTCTATCTCTCGTATACGGCCTAGGGTCAAGGCTATGTAAGATATAAGGTTGCGGTGGAGAGGATGATAATTTTAAAAAGTGAATATAGTATTTGCGTAAGTATCCATGACCCACATTTTCTGCATTTACATTATTATATCATGTAAGACCAAGTTTTCAATAGATTCAGTCTCACTCTCAGATTAGGATTGGGATTTGTAAACAAAAGCTGCTTGTGTTGAAACCATTGTCATGGCAAAGTTGTAAATGGAAGAAATAGGGTAAAGATACAATCATCATTGAGGTCAAAATACTATACTTGCATGCTATTCACATTATATCGTTAAGCACTGTATTAGTAGTGCTTTAGTCCATCAGTATTGTTTAGATCACCAATAGCATGAAAAGTACCTATTAGTGTTTTATTGTGTTGATATTGTTGTTGTTTACACCATCAATAGCATGATAAGTCTGGTATTTTGATCTGACTGGTGATTGGGCATTCACCATATACCACCAATAGCATGAAAAGTCCAATATTAAGGCATGTCTGTGGACTGTAGTTACTGTAGTTTACCCCTTACCGCATCATATGTCCAAATTATTATGATTTATTGTATCCATGTAGGTACAATAACTACTCTTGGGTTTGATTGTCCAGATTGTTTTGTTACTTCATATATTCTGCCATGCTTAATCCATTCTAACAAAGCTATGAAGGTGAGCCACAATAAAGTTGGTGGTGAATTTGGGTTTTAGTGATATTCCAACTTCTGAGGTTATATGGTTGCCACAATAAAGTCTGCAGGAATATTACTGTCCAGGTAAGCCATACGTCAGTTTGATACAGCAATATCATCAGCTGATTTCATGTTTCTCCTATTGCACCCAGACTGGTTATTGATTCGACTTGGATTGGATCAATTGGAATCGTTCAATACAAATTCATTGAATAAAAAATAATGGATTCACCACCAGATCTTTTGATTCAAGAATCACGATTGAATCAAAACCGGCATGTAATCAGGACTGATTGAATACACAAAAATAACGAATTATAACTATTCAAGTGCACATGGTAAATTTTGCAAATACAATTCAGTCCCAGTGGCTACTGGCTACATTCATGTATACTGAAATATGATTGCTCTAACAATGTTTTAATGATCATATATATATATATATATATATATATATATATATATATATATATATATATATATATATATATATATATATATATATATATATATATATATATATATATATATATATATATATATATATATATATATATATATATATATATATATATATATATATATATATATATATATATATATATATATATATATATATATATATATATATATATATATATATATATATATATATATATATATATATATATATATATATACATATATATATACATATATATATACATATATATATATACATATATATATATACATATATATATATACATATATATATATACATATATATATATACATATATATATACATATATATATACATATACATATACATATACATATACATATACATATACATATACATATACATATACATATACATATACATATACATATACATATACATATACATATACATATACATATACATATACATATACATATACATATACATATACATATACATATACATATACATATACATATACATATACATATACATATACATATACATATACATATACATATACATATACATATATATATACATATATATATATATACATATATATATACATATATATATACATATACATATACATATACATATACATATACATATACATATACATATACATATACATATACATATACATATACATATACATATACATATACATATACATATACATATACATATACATATACATATACATATACATATACATATACATATACATATACATATACATATACATATATAGAGATATATATATAGAGATATATATATAGAGATATATATATATATAGAGATATATATATAGAGATATATATATAGAGATATATATATAGAGATATATATATAGAGATATATATATAGAGATATATATATAGAGATATATATATAGAGATATATATATAGAGATATATATAGAGTCAGAGTCAGAGTCAGAGTCAGAGTCAGAGTCAGAGTCAGA
Source organism: Chirona hameri (assembly GCA_036785665.1). Lineage (NCBI taxonomy): Eukaryota > Metazoa > Arthropoda > Thecostraca > Balanomorpha > Balanidae > Chirona > Chirona hameri. The sequence continues at coordinate 20,483 of JAXIVJ010000716.1, read as the reverse complement.
GTCGGAGTCAGAGTCAGAGTCAGAGTCAGAGTCAGAGTCAGAGTCAGAGTCAGAGTCAGAGTCAGAGTCAGAGTCAGAGTCAGAGTCAGAGTCAGAGTCAGAGTCAGAGTCAGAGTCAGAGTCAGAGTCAGTCAGAGTCAGAGTCAGAGTCAGAGTCAAATATAGATCTAGATCTAGATCTAGATCTAGATCTAGATCTAGATCTAGATCTAGATCTAGATATAGATCTAGATCTAGATCTAGATCTAGATCTAGATCTAGATCTAGATATAGATATAGATCTAGATCTAGATCTAGATATAGATATAGATATAGATATAGATATAGATATAGATATAGATATAGATATAGATATAGATATAGATATGTAGATGTAGATGTAGATGTAGATGTAGATGTAGATGTAGATGTAGATGTAGATATATATATATAGATATATATATATAGATATATATATATATATATATATATATATATATATATATATATATATATATATATATATATATATATATATATATATATATATATATATATATATATATATATATATATATATATATATATATATATATATATATATATATAAATGTTGGATCAAACATGATTAAATGTAAAAAATATTTGAATTGGAAAGAATCAATTCTCAAAATTGTATCCGTTAATCAAACGGTGATTGAATCATTCAGGTCCCAAAATGAATTGTGATTGAATTGTTCCCAAAAAAAGAAGAATCAATAACAGACTGGTTATTGATTCAACTTTTTTTTGGAACGATTCAATCAGGATTCATTTTGGAATCTGAACGATGCAATCACCGTTCTATTCACGGATACAATTTTGAAAATTGATTCAGTTCTGTTTCCGAGCCCCTCCGCTCCGTCCAAACCCGAGCAGTCCGTAAGGTACACTGTATTCCGGCCCTGTCCACCAATCCGCCAACGCCTGGTCAAACAGCTGACGCAACCCCTGCCCCACTCACTGCTGATGTAAGGGCACGTGATCAACGCGTGACCGGTCATGGGCCGCGGCCGATAGAGGGCAGCCCCGAACATCTCCCCCATCAGAAGAAATCCCCGTGTTGATCACTTATCACGAGCGGAACTTGCAATCAGTAGGGCCTCCCGCTTCGTGTCTTCTTTGGGGACAGGGGCTGATCAGAGGCGAGCAGCGACTCGTCTCTCCGCGGTCCGGGTTGCAGCGTCTCGCCTCGCTGCGGTCCGGGTGCTGCTTCACTCGCCTGCTGCAGCAGTGGATCTCTGCCCCCTGGCGGCCAGTTGCTGGTTGATTGCTCGTCTAAAGGTCGGGAGAGGTTTGTCAGCGTTGTCGGCGCACGCGCCAGGTGGCGCCGGTTACGAACATACTGACCTTGGTCAGTAACGACCACATAACTCCGCCCGCCTGCTCTGCGTCCTGCGATACGCCCGATTATACCCCAGTCGGAGTCGTTACTGGTGCGAACTCGTACTCGTTCTCCCCTTTTCAGCTCAGTAAGAGGTCGTGCACCGTTATGGCGATCAAATTTCGCCTTCATTTTCTTCTTTGACTCATCGTCCCTCCTGGACGTCTCGCGCCACATCTCTCTTACCGGAGTTGTAGAACTCGGCAGACGAGTTTGTAGCGGGCGCCCCATCAGAAGTTGTGCTGGTGCAAGTCCGGTAGGCTCCACTGGAGTAGCTCTGTAACCCATCAGCGCCAAATATGGGTCACGCTGCTTTAGGCACCACTTCGCCTGCTGCACTGCTCTTTCAGCTGCTCCATTTGCCTGAGGGCAGTACGGGTCAGTCACGCGATGGCTGAACCCGTATACAGTGGCGAAATCACGAAACTCTTGTGAAACAAACTGCCTACCACCGTCTGTCGTCAGCAGGTCGGGAATGCCATATCTGGCGAACAGGCATTTCATTCTCTCAATGATACTACTGCTGCTGATGCTCCCGACCTGTTGTACCTCGATGAACCGACTGAATATATCAACGGTGACCAGATAGTTGTGAACCATGCTGGCAAATATCAGACGCTATATGTGACCAAGGCCTGTCCGGCGCTGGCGTCGGTATCAGCGGCTCCTTCCTGTGAACGGGCGCATTAATCTGGCAGAATTGGCAGCAAGCCAAGTACTCCTTGAGATCATTGTTCATATCGGGCCACCACACTGAACTTTTAGCCCGATCCCTACATTTGGATATGCCGAAATGTCCATCATCATGTAGTCTGCTCAATATTTGGGGCCTCATCTGATGTGGGATCACCAGTCGACTCGCATATATGAGTAAGCCATTGGCAACACTCAACTGATCTCTTACCCCGTACAGCGGGTGTGATCTTGCCTCGGGTGACCAGCCCCTCGTGGTGTATTCTACAGCTCTCTGGATCTCCTCATTTCCTTGCTGAGCCTGCCGGATCTCGCTCAGCCTGCGGTCAGTCAGAGGTAGCGCTTGAAAGGTGGCATGAACGTACTCATCAACATCCTGCTGCAGCTGCACGGCGGCGGCGTCTACACTGTGCAATGGCTGACGTGACAAACAGTCTGGTACACAGTGCTGCGAGCCTGGTATATATCTGGCGGTCACGTTATACCTCATCATCCTCATCAGCATACGCTGACATCTGATTGGAGCATCAGTGAGTGGTTTTGAATTGACCAATGGAACTAGCGGCTTATGGTCTACATGTGCGGTAAACGCAGGGAGACCGAACAGGTACGTATGAAACCTTTCACACGCCCACGTCAGACCAAGCAGCTCTTTTTCTATCATGGCGTACCTTTGTTCTGTTGGAGTGAGCAGTCTGCTGGCGTACGCCACCGGCCTCAGCTGATCGCCGTGGCGTTGCAGGAGACAACCTCCGATTCCGTAGCTGGAGGCGTCGGCGCTGACCACCGTCTCTCTGTTGCTGTCGTAGAAGACCAGCACAGGCGCCTCTTGAAGCATCGCCTTCGCCTTCTCGAACGCCTGCTGTTGTACCGGAGTCCACTGCCACGACGTCTCCTTCTTGAGGAGGTCGTTCATTGGCTTCAGCGCTCCCTGGAGTCCTGAAACAAACCTACACAGGTAGTTTATCATACCAAGCTGCTGCTTCAGCTCCTTCACGTTGCGAGGCGGGTTCAGCTTCTGGATGGCAGCCACCTTCTTTGGGTCAGCCTGGATCCCAGACTTGCTGACCATGCTGCCCAGAAACTTGATCTGCTGCTGCTTCAACTCGCACTTCTTTCTGTTCAGCTTCAGTCCCGATTGACGGATCCTGTCAATAACAGCGTCCAGGCGTTGGTCATGCGTGACATCACTGCCATGTACGACGATGTCATCCATGTAACAAATCACCCCCTCGAGACCTTTGAGCATCTCCTCCATCTTCCTTTGGAACACCTCAGGGGCCAGGTTGATACCCATGGGGAGACGACAGAACATCTTTCGACCATAAGGAGTGAGAAACGTGGTCAGGGGTTTCGACTCTTCAGAAAGAGGCATCTGGAAAAACCCGGATGATGCATCCAGTTTGCTGAACACAGTGGACCCAGAGAATTCGCTCGACAACTGCTCAAAGGTCGGAATGGGATGGACCTCCCGCTTCACCGACCTGTTGAGTTCCTTGAAGTCTACGCAGATGCGTACCCCACCGTTCGGCTTCTTGACCGGCACCATCGGAGCACACCAGTCTGTCGGCTCCGTCACCTACTGGATGATGCCGCTGCTCTCCATTCTCTCCAGCTCCTCCCGGACCTGCTTCATCAGCGGGAGCGGCACGCCTCTTGCTGTTGTCACTGCTGCTGGCACAGCGTCGTCTGTGAGCTTGATGTTGATGGGGCTGGTCTGCATCAAGCCTGTGGCACCAAACACGTCGGAGTGGGCGGCAACACCATCAACAAACTGGACGACTCCCAGTGCACAGCTAGCTGACCGAGATAGCAGGTTATGCGACATGTCAGTGTCTACTACATAGAAGTCTTCCACCATGACCTTGTCTTTGTAGCTCATCTCTCCTCTGAATACTCCATTGACCTTCAATGCACCTCCCACACTAGTGACCCTCGGGACAGAACGCCTCAGTGGAGGCATGTTCATCATCTGCTTGAACTGCTCATACGTAATGACATTGATGTCGGCACCTGTATCAACTTTGAACGTCATCGGGCTGCCTTGTACTGTCACATCAACCATCCATCTGTCACACTTGCTTTCCTGAACATCTCCCAGAAAGAACTCCTCATCTACTGCCTGGACCTCCCTTACGTTACGCTGACGGTCGAAACATACAGTCTGGAAGTGATCCAAGCCGCCACAGGAGAAGCACTTGACCCCTCGGGCTGGGCACTCACTTGGACTCTGATGTCGATTTCTGCCGCAGTACTTGCATGTCAGGTGATCTGCTGACTGCTGGTACACCTGCCGTTGTGGACGCCACGGCAGGCGCTGCGGGTAGCGTGGCTGGAAGTGCTGACGCTGCTGGTTCTGCCGGTATAGCGGCCGGTGTTGCTGGTTTCTCTGACGGAACTGTGGAAGCGGTTCCTGCTGCTGCTGTAGCTGGTGCTGAGGGTGTCTGCCCTGGTGCTGCGGAACACTCGATGCAACACTGTCAACATCATGCTTTACTTCATCGACCAAATCACAACTTCGCATCATGGTGATGACCTTTTCGAGTGTAATATCAGTATCCAAAGCTTGTATCTGAATTTTCCTTGCTAGCTCTTTGTTTAGCATGCCCGATATCAGCCTGTCTCGAATCCTCTCCGACTTGGTATCACCAAAGCTACACTTCTCAGCCAACATCAGAAGAGTACGAATGAATGATTCGTTTGTTTCACCACGCTTCTGTGCCCTCGATTCAAATGCCTGTCTTTCTGCGATTATGTTTGTCTTTGGCTCGAAGTACTGATTGAATGAGTCCATCACTGGATCTGTCAACTTTTTGTTTGCTTCTGTCATCTCAAAACTACTGAGCAGATGTTCAGCAGAAGGACCCATGGAGTAAATTAACGCACTGACCTGTACCTCTTGTGGTTCTTTGTAGAGCTTCGAAGCCATTTTGAACCTTGACCAACGGTCACGCCACTGCGGCCACTCGGACGGCGTCGAAAAATCGAACACTTCTGGCGCTTTGAAAGCCATTCTCACTCAGCAATAGCTAAACCCCAAATACAAAAATTATATCTTGCTCGCGTCTCTTGCTTCACTAATAAACAAACACTTCTTCACGCACCTCTCTTCTCCGGTCCTACCGACCGCGCCATGTTCTGTTTCCGAGCCCCTCCGCTCCGTCCAAACCCGAGCAGTCCGTAAGGTACACTGTATTCCGGCCCTGTCCACCAATCCGCCAACGCCTGGTCAAACAGCTGACGCAACCCCTGCCCCACTCACTGCTGATGTAAGGGCACGTGATCAACGCGTGACCGGTCATGGGCCGCGGCCGATAGAGGGCAGCCCCGAACAGATTCCTTCTGATTCAAAGAATCAAAACAAATATTTTAATCAATTCACGTTTGATTCAACATTTAAATATATTAGGTGAATTTATGTCAAATCAATACAAATGGAAACATGCATACATAATCATTGGAACATTTTTACAGCAATAGTATTTCAGTATACATGAATGTAGCCACTGGGACTGCATGTGTTTGCACAATTTACCAGTATACCTGAATCGTTAAATCTTTTGATTCAATCGGCCTTGATTTGATGCGTGTTTTGATTCAATCACAATTAATGAATCAAAATATCTGGTTGTGAATCAATTATGTTTTGATTCAATTAATTTTGATTGAACGATTCCAATCGATTAAATCAGTGTCGAATCAATAACCAGTCTGATCAATAACCAGTCTGAATTTGCATTCTGTAACCCGTGCAGCGTCTGATCAGTGTGTGACTGTGCAGGGGGGTTGGGGGTTGGTACAATCCCCTAGCGTTTCGCCCCTAATTGGGCTAGAGCTTCGATTAAAAAAGGAACATGTTGCTTGTCACGAGAGGAAGTCATTGATACCCAAGTGTAAGGTCCTAGATCATTAGGTGACCTCTGAGGTCATGTCAATGACCCAAAATTCAACCAAATGGTAAATGTGTATAAATTGAATTTAATCGAGCTAGAATCGTTAATGAGCATTAATTATGCTAAATGGGTGCCAAATTTGAAATCAGCATTACAAAATGTCCCAGAAACGGCCAAATTCCAAAAAGGTCATGTCAGGTCATGTCAGGTCATTTGAGGTCACTGACCTCGGTTGACCTGTGGAGGCGCATGACCCCAGTGGAACATATAATTATGTAAAATGGATCCCATATTTGAAATCAGCGTCACAAAATGTCCTAGAAACTCCCAGAAGCCAAACAAGTAATATCACGTCATCAGAGGTCAGTGACCTCGGTTGACCTCTGAAAAGATCAATCGAGGTCACAATCTCAAGGTAAACCACAACTGTCACCTGGAAATACCTGTGCATATGCTCCTGAACAACAAACACTATGAAACTGCACAAGTTACAAAGATCAATACTACGGACGCCAGTTGCGCCTGCATGACCTTGAGAAACAGGTCAAAGGTCACGGGTCATATGACCTACAACTTAAATAATTTCAGAATATGTGTGAAATTGTTCACAAGTAGGGTACTGAAAGTTTCATCGCAATCGGTTGATATTTACGCGAGTTATTCCCGAAAAAAACGAGGGGGTGACATCCACCCCCCCCCCCCCCCCTGTACTGGCGAGCGTTAAAGGGACTATCCCACCTTAACATTATATTTGAGTTGAGATAGCCATTTTGATGGTTTGGCATTGAAATTAAGTATGGTAGCAGTTAAAACAACCACAATGATCTAATAAAAAAGATATTCGAATTTGATTTTGCCATCGCATCACCTGTAACACAAAGATGCCGCCCTCTGGATCGCCACACGAGGACGATCCAAGGTGCCGTGGTCAAGCCATCCCCCCTCCCCACCCCATTTAGCCCAGTTATCTATTCCTTTTTTCCGATTCCTCTCCACATAACCTTCCAATCGGTACAGAGGCATCCCCCCCACCACACACCACACACACCCCACCCCGGGGAGAGCCAGAAGTTCAGAGGGAGGGGCCCGTGCAAGGACTAGCCTGTGGCCTGGGCCCACACCCACAACCAGCAGGACCCCACCCCGGGCTGGCCCACCGGGGAAATGGGACCGGGGAGGTGGAGGACCGTCCATACTACCTATCAGTAGCAATTTCATTTATAATCAAATATCATAGTCTTTTATAACTGGTATTTCATACATCATACATACATAGGCGTACCTCCTACTTCCTAGGCGACCCCCATAGGCAACGTCATGGGCGGCCCCGCCCGCGCCGCCTCGCCTTTTACCGCGGCTCATCTCCGCGAAGCGGCGCCCCCTCTCCACCGGTCGGGCGTGCGAGCCGTCGACCAGCGGGGCCGGCGCCCCGCACGCCCAGCCGGCCGACCGGCCCTGCAGCTCATGCTGAGGGACGGTCCCGGGTTAGCCCGGGAGGGGAAAGGGCGGGGGTCTGATATGCATAGTTCATTGCAACACTGGAGCTGAAGTTGTTTCAGAATTGATTTTTTTGTGCTTAGAAATCGCCACGTCTAAGTGGATTGGTCGCATGGCGTTTAAGTTGTTAAATAATTTGGAGGCAAAACCTCTAAACGTGTGTTGTCTGCTAATCGTTCTTGAGAAAGGGATGATTAAGGGTCCTCGGTTGCGTAATTGATGTCGGTTTGCATCGTGTTCCCTCCATTCAATTGGATTGTTCAGCTGAGCGGGCAGGGAGCGATGACAAATTGTATAGATCATAATCATGCATTTCAAGTCACGGAGCATCGTAAGCGGTTTAATACCAATCCCGCTAAGCCGAGCAGTAACTGTATCAGTATATCGAAGGCCCAGTATTACCCTAGCAGCCCTTTTCTGAAGAAGAAACAGTCGTTTAAGATTAGTTTCATAATTTACGGACCAAACTAGATTACAATAATTAAAATGTGGAAGCACTAATGAGTTATACAAGCTGATTAATTGAGCAGGCTCCAGGACGCTCTGGCTTCTAAACATGCATCCTATACCAAGGGCAACGTTTTGGCAGACATAATTTATATGCTCTCGGAATGATACAGCCTCGTCCACTAGAACTCCAAGAAACTTTTAACATATTTTTCATTTTTGTCATTTCGTTTTCATCTTGTCATTTCGTTATCGTGCCCAACCTGATCAAAAATTGAAACCATGGCTGAAATAGTTATTTATAGTTATGCAACCATATAATCCAAATCAGTTGGATCATTGACTTTGTTGTGAAGAATATTATAGTATATATTTATGCTCATATATATGTAGGGCTACTTAAAGGGAAATAGTGACCTTTTTATTTTGTAAAGAACAATTTCTGTGGCTACCATTATGGTATACAAATGATGTGATCCAAATTTAAGAATTAATTGCAATTATTCCCTAATTCGAAGTTGGAAGTTTGGAAAAAAAACAAGTACATTGAAGTACATATACTTCTTTCGGAGTTCATGATTGGTGTCTTCCCTCCACTATTGGAAACGAGATATATACGCGATGTACGTTTTTGTATCAATCTGTGCAACGTTGTTGAATTACCTCTCAACAAATCGCATACACTAAATAAATCGTCGTAGGGGGGCAAGTTATTCCGCCGAATGCATCACGGTTTCCTAAAATGTTTATTGATTGATTGCGGCAGAACGGTTCAGATAAATTTGTCATGAGTGCATTACAATGTATTAAATACCTGTATGTTGACAATTCGTGGGGAAAACATCCATTAAAAAAGAAGAATCTAGAACACTAAATAGGTCGCTATCCGAGGTCAAAATATACAGCCGATTTCAATGCACCTTTTCATTGTTTTCTTCTTCATGGAAGTTTGGTAAATATTCGCAAAAGATAGAGTGCATGAAACATATTATATATCTTCATGATAAATAACAATGCATAGGCAGACTAATTTTAGTTCGGACGGTGAATTCGTTACCAAGCACTTGTGAGTACCGACCGTTATAAGCGTGGAATGCTTATCAACTTTAACTTGAAATATATCTAGGTAGCAATGTTTATATGCAAAATGTGAGCAATGTACAATATATTTTGGTCTCGTCTATCGATTTTAAGTAATAACTGTTTTTTATGGAAAATTTCATGATTTCCCTTTAACCCTCGCCCCGATAGGGGTGGGATGCCCCCCCCCCCCCTCCGTCTGTTTTTTTCTCTCTGGAATAACTCGCGTAGTTTCCAACCGATTGCGATGGAACTTTCAGTACCCTACCTTTGAAGAATACAAATTCACATGTTCTGAAATTTGGATTTCTAACCCTCATGACCCGTGACTTATGACCTGTTTCTCAAGGTCATGTCAGGCGTCCCGCAGTATCGATGCTTGTAACTTGTGCAGTTTCCGATTGTTTGTTGTTCAGGAGCATATGCACAGGTGTTTCCAGGTGACAGTTGTGGTTTCCACTGAGATTGTGACCTCGATTGACCTTTTCAGAGGTCAACTGAGGTCATTGACCTCCGATGACCTGATTACTTTTTTGGGGCTTCTGGCGGTTTCTAGGACATTTTGTGACGCTGATTTCGAATTTTTGATCCATTTTATATATTTATATGTTCCACTGGGGTCATGCGCTTCCACAGGTCAACTGAGGTCACTGACCTCAGATGACCTGACATGATTTGTTTTAATGTGGCCGTTTTTAGGACATTGTGTGATGCTGATTACGAATTTGGCACCCATTAAGCATTATGATATGCTCATTCACGATGCTAGGTCGATAAAATTCAATTTATACCCATTTACAATTTTGATTACTTTTGGGTCATTGACATTACCTCAGAGGTCACCTAATGACCCAAGACCTTACAATCGAGTATCAGCGGCTTCCTCTCGTCACAAGCAACACGCTCGTCTTTGAATCGAAGTTCTAGCTCAATTAGGGGCGAAACGCTAAGGAGGGGGGGGGGGGGTCGTACCCCCCCCCCCCCCCCCTACCCGAACACGTAGTGATTTTGCCCTACCCGGGCGAGGGTTAAATGATGCCAAAATCAAGAACCTCAGCTTGTTGGGAAAGTGACTTCATAACAAATGAGGCTATATAATGTTGGCATGTTTATCATATTTTTAGCTCATCCTACCCTTTCTTGTTAGTCATTTCAACTGTTGTGGACTTTTAATTTCTGTTATTCTGTTTTACTAGTTATGGCTCATAGATGTGATTTAATTATGTTTACTTATATTTTTGTGCTGAGTGTGTGGGATGCCATCCTAAAAAGTAGGTATTAGGTAATCCATGGTAAATCCATCCATCTTTATGTCATGGCTATCAACATTTGCATAATATTATAGTAAGATGTTTCCATCATTGCATTTCCAAGGCCCTGTGAGACAAGACTTCATTTAAATTTAGAGGAACTCAGCTAGCTTGTGCTATAGAGTATTATAACTTAAGAGTAGTAAACATATGCATTTTGAACACTGAGGGAAAACATTGTGAAAAATGACGGGCATATTTGTACTAATGTATGTACAGTGTCCTGAAATTGTTTTGTGCAAGAGTGTGATGAATGCTGAGAGGACGTCACTATTCCAGAAGGAGGTGGATATTGAGGTTAAAATTTGTATGATAATAACCCAACAATCGATGCTTCGAACAGTCAGATTGCTGTAGATTTTTTTTTAATCGCTGTTCCGATCATTAAAAACTAAACGTTTAAAAGCGTGACAATATCATGAACATCATGCACATATATCGGTAATGTCCTATGTTCCAGATGGCGTCTATTGAAGGCTGCCTCCTGCATTCCCGCGTTCAAAATATTATTGTTCTCTCTAGAGTTTTGATTTTAATCATGTTTAGCTCGATCGCTAGTGACGTCGTTTCGATGGCAAGTGACTTGTCAAAAAAAGTTGATTTTGGTGTGGCTTTCCACTCATATTTGTGAAATTCAAAACACTGTGTATGTAGTTACAGGGTGTCATGTTACACATACGACTGATATCAGATTGTGACACTTGAAATCTGACATTTTGAAATATGACGGGTATATTTGTACTAATGTATGTTGTTACAGGGTGTCATGCTTACACATATCACTGATATCAAATTATCCCATCCAGGGTGTAAATTAGGAAAAAACACATTTTCCCATTAATAATATAAAGCCATTTTGATGCAGATGGTTCAGGCGATCTCTTCTGTTTATATTTGCTCTTTTTTATACAAAGAAGGGTCTCGATACATAAGCGTCTCCTTGACCGAGGCGGTCAGTTGATGAACTCGTAAGCCATGCCCCACTGGTACCGGCTTCGAGCCCCATGGATTGATCTTCTGCCACTGGATGTTGATTGACACGTAACAAGAAGGGATCGTGCTGGCACGTGACGGCCGTGTCGTATCGCAACATTGAGCGACGCTCAATGTTGATCTCCGCGAGCTGATCCTACCTAGCATCAGCCCAGGCCCAGCCCAGGCAACATCAGCCCTAAGGCAACATTGTTTGTTGAGCGGGAATTGTATTACTTGGTGGTGGATTCTGATTCCTGGCTACAAGCACCGCTTAGTAGTATTGTACTATGTACCTAAAACTATCATTATAAAACAAACAATTCAGTTAATTTGATCATTGTAACTGATCCATGGCAGATGGTGTATAATGACAATAATAACTGAACGATATTTTATATTAATTTGATAAACAAATTAAATTTACCGATTTAATTTGCCCTTATGCTCTTTGAAAGTACCTGCCTGCAGAATGCTTGCCCTCTTGTTTTGCACAGAAGCTTTAAATGTAGGTCCTATGGTGCTATACATCGACCAGGCTTCATATCGAATGCAGTATGCCCTTACGTGAACATGAAACGCCATTCTTAGGGCCTTTCAATTAAAAATACCCACAATCGGGAGGCTTTGCAATGGGTAGTCTCGTATTACACTGTTAATGTATTTAATTATTGTGTTATAACCTACGAATTTTTCACAGACTATGCGGCTTTCGCGGAGAGTGTCTAGAATTCCTGAACCTGTTGCTACAAACGAGAGTGATCGGCCTTTGCAGGATGCCGTACAAAGTGAACATTCTTATGCAGTTTTCCGAAGAAACACCCAAGCAAATAAAGCAACTCAAACATCGCAATGCGGGCCAAATGAAACCGAGAGCATACTCGTAGGGTGCGGAGAACCACTATTGAAAGACAAACGCTCGGAGGCGACTGACGTGCAAGTCATTCCTGCGAAAACCGCACAGAGTGTAGTGCTACCTTCAGCTGGCAACAGCACATCATGTGCGGGAGAGCTGTACATACAACTACACATGATACTTGATGAAGATGTTGATGAACCTCCATCGCCGCCACCAGTCGCTTCAGACCTCACTGGGGCTGACCTGGAAAGGTACGTCTGTGTGCTATTTTGACCGTCACTGTATTCTTATTGTTCTTGTGTGTGAAGTATTGTTAATTGCTATTCCTATTTTCTTTCACGAAGTCGTCCACCTAGATAATGGAACTATAGAAATGCCTAACAACCTTGCAATATTGTTTACCCGTTCAGTGCTTCTGTTGAGAACTTTCGAATCGAACAAATAAGTTGTATGTTCAACGTGATCAACGCCATGTGATATGCGTGTTTGATGCTGCTGAAAGCTTCCCTTATTATCGTTTTTCCCCTTTGGCTACTACACGTTGGCGACCTTTCGTTAATAACGAGGAAGTAATATGTGATCAGGGCGTCTAATCACGTTACGCACACCACTCTTCTCTAATGCTTCTGCCAGACGTTCTGCAACTGACCATATAAAGACCATATAAACCATATAAAGGACCATATAAAGGAGAGCATACCCTACGAGTATGCTCTCGGTTTCATTTGGCCCGCACCAAGCATGATGTCTAACATTCCTTCGGACAGATAGCAGCTCCGCGGGAAGATCAGAGCTGACTATATTGAGACTAGAATATATTGATGGAGTAACGTGATCAATTAACGAATTTGACTAAAGGTGGCTTCTCCCGCGATTTTATTGTATTGTTATTCACTTTACGCTAACTTATTTCCGGGTGTAGATAACTAAATGAGGTTAAAATGTAGTATTTCATCATATAAACCAGTGTACCATTAAATTATCGAGTAATATTGTTCGATTACTTTGCATAGATAAAAGCCTCTGGCTCGGACTGTTTTAGCTATCGGGATTGCTGGCTTTTCATTAAAAAATATCCATTATTCAATCCTAACGGAAGCTTCGATATTAGTGAAATTTCGACGACACCTTGTCACCGTGATGCATGTAAGTTTTCTTCTTAGCATCTTTACCCTGATGCTTGCTTGTTTTTTTTTTGCTTGGAACTCAGTTTATGTCTGACTCTGTGTCTGACAATTGTGCGCATTTCAGTGAGTCCGAACGAATGACTCGGATCACAAAGTCGGCTTATGGACTAGACGCTGACGCAATCGACAAACAAATACAATCACCGCAACTTTTTGAAAGCCTTGAATATGATGCTACTGAAACACTTGAAGTCCCATCGACCAGCACAAAAGGTACGGAAATAGTATAGAGAGGGGGAACCATACTGTCGGCCAACACTCACACCGGTCCCATCGACCAGCACAAAAGGTACGGAAATAGTATAGAGAGGGGGAACCATACTGTCGGCCAACACTCACATCGTTCCCATCGACCAGCACAAAAGGTACGGAAATAGTATAGACAGAGAACCATACTGTCGGCAACACTCACATCGTTCCCATCGACCGGCACAAAAGGTACGGAAATAGTATAGAGAGGGGGAACCATACTGTCGGCCAACACTCACATCGTTCCCATCGACCGGCACAAATGGTACGGAAGTAGTACAGAGAGAGAAAACCATACTGTCGGCCAACACTCACACCGTCAGGGGCTGCGAAGTGCCGAGGGGAGCAGGAGGGCAGTCTACAGTCGGCCAGGCTGGTTCCGCTGCGAGACTGCCTGGGGCTCTCCCCGCTGCCGCTGTATACAGGCAGGATTCCGGATAGACGGCTCGGTGGCCAGCGGCAGTGCCGGCTGATGGGCCAGGCGGTCGGCGGCGGCGAACCAAGTGATACACACCGCGCCAGATGGTACTTAAAAGGATAATTTGGGGGATTTATGCTATCTCGGACTTAAGTGATTGCGTCGAACTTCAGCGACATTACCTAAATTTACGACTTAAGAACTTAAGCAGTATCCTCTCTCTTTGAGCTCGAGCCTCTTGGCAAAATTGGCCTCTAACCACGTTTCTCTTAACCCGAGCGTCACATCAGTGTCAACATCGAATCCCCGGCAATACAACACGACGATGCCTTGATGAACCGGAGCACGGAAATCGACACGTAAGTGCGTACTTCGTGAACCCGCATACACCAATGGCAGACGATGCTCCTGGCGACATTGTCTAAAATGCGCTGAGTGGTCTCTTGGCAGTACCAGAATACGTGAGAACACATGCATGCCTGCATTACAAAACCCATATGCAATACCGGCAGTCGCAACAACTGTACTGAAAGTCGTAAGTGTCGAGTGGGCGCATACTGCATAACGCGTATATCTATGACGAAAACCCACCTAGTCTACCGACAGTTGCGGTCGTAGTGAATATGTCAAAGGATGCCGAGCGGATGCTTTAGTAATATAGATTAGTACGCGAGTAGCATTGCCAGACGCAGAATAGAAAACCCGTGAATACCCTCTGCACACTCGTGCATACATACACTAACGGCATGGTGGCGGTCGAGTTTAAAACAGGAGTGGTGGCGCCATACACATGTCATGGTGATTTTCTGCATCTGACTGAAACTATGATAACACTTTCTTTCATGTAGTTACGTGACCGATTTACCTTCAGCAATAACTTCATCTGAACCACATACAATCCCCGAGCTCTGGTCCGCAACATGTAGCTTAGTCGGGAGGGCGCTAGTCTTTTGACATCACCCGGTGGGGCAGGCCGGGTTCGAGTCGCTTGGGCGCTCGCTATTTGCCCCTGACTGGGATGGCCTGCGGCCAGTGGCAGCGGTCGCACTGAAGGTCAGGTGACGTCAGAGGGCGGCGCGGGCCGTATCCAGGTATGTCGGGCACGTACAACTTTCGCCTCTAAATTCTGCCGGCTGCCAGGAAATGCCCGATCGGATGGTAGGGGTCAGGGCCTGCGCAACAAGCTCTGCTTAACGCGGGTCCTCACCTCGGAAATTCGTCAATTCAAAAGATTCGGACTTAATTTTTGTTTAAAATAAAAATATTACGTTACTCTATAATTGAATAACTACCGGTGACGTTCCGGTTTCTCAGTTTCTCACGGTGCATGCATATTCGCTTCGTAGCAATACCACTCTGTATGTCCGTCTGTTGAACCTGCAGTCCTGCTGGCGTCGGTCGAGCTGGATGTGTGGGGACGATTGGTCCTCCCCAGTGCTGGCCCGACGGCCGATATGCGCACCCTTCCCGTCTATTCACCCTGCTGCCTCGAAGTGGTGATGTATGGGGTTATGGACGAGTTAGGTGGCCCTGTGACGTCGCTGGTACGGCTGCCGGGAGCTGCTGCCACCTGTCGGGCTGAGCAGGCAACTGCGGCCAGCCGGGTGAGTCTCACTGCAGCCAGATGCCTGGAGTGGTGGCAGATAGGTCTCTGCGTCTCGTGCAGTGCGGACTTTGTCGGAAACTTGTTAAAAAAAGTGCTGAGTTGTTTCCCTGGGGCGGCGGTATCGGTTGGCGAGAGCGTCGTTTTTTCCAGGAACTGGCGGCGAGCGAGCCACCCAGGTCACTGGAGTCGACCCGGGCCGCCCAGGTCACTGGGATCGACCCGGGCCGCCCAGGTCACTGGGATCGACCCGGCCCCCCAGGTCACTGGGGTCGACCCGGGCCACACAGGTCACTGGGGTCGACCCGGGCCACCCAGGTCACTGGAGTCGACCCGGGCCGCCCAGGTCACTGGGATCCACCCGGGCCACCCAGGTCACTGGAGTCGACCCGGGCCGCCCAGGTCACTGGGATCGACCCGGGCCACCCAGGTCACTGGAGTCGACCCGGGCCGCCCAGGTCACTGGGGTCGTGCCGGCCGTCGCTTTTTATGGTGAACGATCGCGGCCTGATATTATCATATACGTGAATGTCGTGTCGTGTCGTGTCGTGTCGTGTCGTGCATAAGATTATCATACGTTGCGCTGTGCGCTACCCGTTCCGTGTCTAGGCACCGCCGGCCAGCCGCCATCGGTCATCCCACCGCCGCCAGCGCCATCTTTGTCGCGGCCGGCCCGACCGAAGCGACCTCGAGCGGCGTCTACTGACAGCGACGATGACTGGAGTCCGTCCAGGTGCGCGCGGCCGGCTCAGCGGCGAAACCGATCTACTGGCCGACGCAGTGCTGCCAAGAGCAAGAGCAAGTTCCAGCCACCGGTGAAAAAGACAGCAAATGAGACAGAGGTCACCTCGGCCGAGGTGTGTCCGAGTATTATTTGACAAATTCACCACATATATTGAAATGTTGAATCAATCGTGAATCGATTAAAGTCTTTGTTTTGATTCTTTGAATCGGAAAGAATCAATTCTCTATTTTTTCCGTGAATCGAACGGTGATTGAATCATTCAGATTCCAAAATGAATCATGATTGAATCGTTCCCAAAAATTTGAATCAATAACCAGTCTGAATTGTATACTCCAGTAAGGCTCCTCTTACCCTTTCAGCAAATAAACTACATTAAATTAAAAATTGTGTCCATCTAATGTCTCACTTCACCCCACTTTATGGTAATTTTGTCTTTTGAATTGTATTGATTATGTTCATTGTGGTGGTTCGTTTCAGCGCCTGCCGCCCTCAGCAGCAGCAGCAGCAGCAGCGGGAGACCTGTCCGTGGTGGACAAGGCTCAGCAGCCTCAGGAAGAGAAAAGGGTCCACAGACGATCGCCATCACCGCCATATGACTTCCCCGGATTTACTCTGGAGGACCGGTACAAGTAAGAATGGTTTAACTTCAGTTGAGGTTATAACTGTTCTAAATTGAAGCGTGGCCACCTCAAGTTTGACTTCGATTCAAGTTTGACTACAGATCCAAGAGATCTCGACAGACCCGATAGTATATTCACGATACAAACAGTTCTCACGACAAAATGAAACGGTGAATCGAGTCCAGGCTGGGCATTTATTCGCCTTTTTGGAAGGATTCAATCACGATTCATTTTGGAATATGAATGATTCAGTCACTGTTTGATTAATGGATAACCATTTTGAGAAATTATTCTTTCCGATTCAAAGAATCAAAGCATTTTTTGATCAAATCACGTTTGAATCACCATTGAAATAACATTGCACAGTCTTTTTGATTCTATCAGCCTTGTTTCTATGCGGGTTTTGATTCCATCTAGATTCATGCATAACAAAATCCGGTGGTGAATCGATTCTTCTTTGATTCCAGGGATTTTGATTGAACGATTCCAATCGATTCAATCAGAGTCGAATCAATAACCAGTCTGGAGTCGACGATTCCAGTCGATTCTTCGGTGAAATAAATAAAACTCATTTGGAATCCGACAGGATCCTGCAAAAGAATAGGTTCACGGTGTAGCTGTCTATGATTTTACCTTTCAAGTATATATTTAAAACAATGTTAAACATCGAAAGATCCGATCACCTTCATCGAGAAAGTGAAGTATCGACAATGTGAAGAATTTTGGAATATGGGCTAATTAATGATCGACGTTGATGTATTGGTAGTTGTTGGCAAAATTTTGGAAGCGAGTCGTGAAATTCCGAGGATCCCTTGGAAAGAAATTCAATATTGTACAATGTATTCTCTTCTAAAAATCTTAGTCACTTGACATAAGGACTGATGTTTGTTACGTTGCATTTCAGGGCCCGCTATCCTGTGGATACGAAAGCCGAGCTTCTGGGGAGCCACATTATCACAGAGTTCAAGGCTGTGGGCGAAGGTAAGTGATATATTCGCAAATATTTGCGTGTACTTAGATGCAAAATAGTGTGCGATCGATTGCTGCTGCGGCGATTATGTGTCGTTACTCGTAAAAGTGAACTTTAAGCTGGACAAAATGTGGGTGCTGGCAGCAGTACACACTACAAAGTATGCGTTCTTCCATCATGATTCTGGCACAGTGGTCAAATACCGTCGTTAGAAGCGTACCTAGGTTCTAACGGAACTGAAGTCTGGTCAACACTGACCTGACCATCTGACTGGCTCCAGCGCAAATTGACCAGAGGAGTTGGCGCGCCCTAAACCCCCCCCCCCCCCCCCCCCAAAAAAAAACCTGACTGGTAGAGTGTCCAAGTTCGTTTTGATATGGTCAGATATCTGAAAAGTCATCTAGTCGGAATATATAAATGGACGTTAAGTGTAACCAATGAACGCTGATCATCACCGTTGATAAAAGTCAAACTCAATTTTTCCTAAGGTACTTTCGTCTTCCCATGACATATACTATGAGTTAAACTAAGCTCCGAAAATAAAGCCGAAATGAATGTGTACTGTCGTTTGAAACATTTGTATTCCCCCAAAAAAGTATTTATTAATGTTTCGATGATTAATCACTTCTGATATATTTTACCCATTTCCATCCAGAAGACGGATAGATCAGTCTGAGATCAGTAAACATATCAACAGTCATGGCTGGGCTGTGATTCAAACCCATACACACTGGATATGTACCATGTGGGCAACCTACCACTACGTGGGCTAGCTAGAATGATTGGTTCGGCACTTCATATAGAAACAATGCAAAACAATGCAAAACTCCATTGCAATGCAAAAGGAAAAATAATGTAAAACAACAAGAAGCTCCATCCGCAAGTTCTCTCCACAAGTTCGACGAAATTAGCTATGTGTGGTGGATGGTTCTTTATTGGTGTTTGTGTGTCGATGTATCATGATATGATATCATGTATCATATATAATATCATGACGAAATTAGCTATGTGTGGTGGATGGTTCTTTATTGGTGTTTGTGTGTCGATGTATCATGATATGATATCATGTATCATATATAATATCATGACGAAATTAGCTATGTGTGGTGGATGGTTCTTTATTGGTGTTTGTGTGTCGATGTATCATGATATGATATCATGTATCATATATAATATCATGACGAAATTAGCTATGTGTGGTGGATGGTTCTTTATTGGTGTTTGTGTGTCGATGTATCATGATATGATATCATGTATCATATATAATATCATGACGAAATTAGCTATGTGTGGTGGATGGTTCTTTATTGGTGTTTGTGTGTCGATGTATCATGATATGATATCATGTATCATATATAATATCATGACGAAATTAGCTATGTGTGGTGGATGGTTCTTTATTGGTGTTTGTGTGTCTTTATTGGTGTTTGTGTGTCGATGTATCATGATATGATATCATGTATCATATATAATATCATGACGAAATTAGCTATGTGTGGTGGATGGTTCTTTATTGGTGTTTGTGTGTCTTTATTGGTGTTTGTGTGTCTTTATTGGTGTTTGTGTGTCGATGTGTATCATGATATGTTTAGTAATACTCGTTCATTCGCTTTTGGGGCTGAGTTCTTAAAAGGGACCTTCCCCAAAGTTGTAAAATGTACGCCGCTTGTGGTGAAAAATATGAAGTAATTGCTGCCGAACACGATTATGACATTTGTTTCTCGCAAACAGTGCTCAATTTCATAAAGAAGTTAAGTTTTAACTTTTAATATTTGGGTTGATGACGCCATATTGAGCTCTAGAGAGCTACACATAAATTCTGTACGCTGCCAAGGTATGGGCACAATTATTTTGAGACAATTCTGGCGCTTTGAATACAAAACAAACCAATTACCAAACCATTGAAACGTAGCAAATATCTCCAAGGTTCATGCTAAAACAAGTCTACTATCATTAACAGTTGGGTAAAGAGAGAACGCTGTCGGCCCTATTCAAATACACATGGGCCTTATTTTTTACAGATGTTAAAAACAAAAATTATCTCACAAAATCAAAATTTCAAATATATTCACAAAACCGGAATATTATGGACGATACCCAAACCAAATTTCAAAGCAATATTTTTGACTGACTATGGCTCCCTAAGTATAAGTAACTCATGACGGCATTTTTTTAAGTTGCGTTTTTTTCGCTTTTACTGACCAGATACAGACAAATAAATGGCGCCACTGTATTTCTGAGACAAAACTAGTCTAGAAACATGCCTTTTTTATTTAATTAATAAATTTCACATTTTGACCTGTGACCTGACCTTGACCTGAACTTCATCTAAGAGCCATTATATGGGTTCATGGTGTGAACATGGCAACTTCTATCGAATTATACGTGTGAAATAACCCATACAAAATGTGTGGCATGACTTTCGTAGACCTCTTGCCAATTGGCCTTTTGTGACCTGACCTTGACCTTGACCTTTGCTTACAATTTCACTTTCGGTAATGTGGTTGATGTATGATACCTTTGAGAGCTTTGTGTGCG
>JAXIVJ010000715.1:185000-189317 GCA_036785665.1 Chirona hameri | reverse complement strand
TGAGATTGCAGCCAAAATACAGAGCTCAAATCTCAAAATTGGCACTTAAATTTAAGCACAGATGCGTTCTTCGGTGTTTGTTCTGACCATACCATGGTACAATGAAACCGTAGCAAAACTGGCACAATAAACATGAAATATGAAAACATTTTCAGAAGCAAATGGCAGCGCTCCTCACAAAATTCCTCTAAGTCTTGCCTCTGATGATTAAGAAAATACTTGCGCAAACTCGTAGAGAAATGAGAAACATGTTTACCTGTTTTTCAGAGTTCGAAGATTTCCACCGGGCCGTCGCTCGGAAAGTGGGAGGAGCTTGTGTGTGTGTGTGTGTGTGTGTGTGTGTGTCTGTGTCTGTATGTATGTATGTATTAAAACATGAACTATCCACACGAATGAGGTTTTTACAGTTGTTTGTCATGTTGGCAGGTTACACAGGGTACAATACAAAACACATCAGCATGCACTTTCACACTTCCACACACGCATAAAACTCAGTGCACCTCGCATGTCACGTCAGGTATGGCGCCCTGGCTCCAGGCTACGCTTCAGCTCTCTCATGAACTTGCCAGCAGACATGCACTCGAAGTCGCGTGGCAGACCGTTCATATTGCGCGCAGCGCGGTAGGCAAAGCGCCTCTTTCCGGCCTCTGTCCTGACCCGAGGAAGAGATAGGTAGTGGTCCTGTCGGGTCGTTCGAGAGTGCGCCGGTCTCTCACAGTTGTGAGAAAATAGACCGGCGAGACTCTCCGGCTCAGCGGTGCTGCGGACTTTGTGGAGAAGACAGAGGGTTTGATAAAGGAAGAGGTCGGGAGCATCGAGCCACCCCAGTGCTTCCCGCACCTCCGAAATGTGGTCAAACTTGCGTTTTCCGGAAACGACTCGCGCTGCAAAGTTGATGAGTTTTTGAATGCGATGCAGGTTTTTGGCAGAGCCGTTTCCGTACACGACCAAACAGTAACGAATGTGAGAGAACACTAGGGCGGTGACGATTTCGGGAAGTATTTGTGACGGGAGGTAGTGACGGATATGGGATAGACTGACAAGGATACCGCAGCACTTACGGCAGAGGGCTGACACATGAGCGTCCCAGGTGAGGTGCTGATCAAAAATGACACCCAAGTTGCGTGCCTCTGAGTGAGGTACCAGGTAAGTGTCACGGAACTTGATAGTAAACTGAGGAAGTGAGCGCAAATTTTGTCGTGATCCGATGGTAAGGAGTTCGAACTTCCTTACGTTAACTTTAAGCCCATTGCAATGAAAGTAGTCCCCAAGAGAAGCGAGAGCCGACTCCATGCGGGCGATAAGCGCTGGCATACAAGATTTTGGTTCCGAAATCATGACTTGAGTATCATCGGCATATTGCACCACAATCGCATCAGCCGCATGAAGACTCAAGTCATTTGCAAACGCGCTGAAGAGAATGGGTCCGAGCGATGAGCCCTGAAAGACCCCTTGATTTATATCACGCGGAGTGGACGTTACAATCTTGCCATCAGAGCCAGGGAAGCTAACACTCTGAGTGTGACCGTGCAAGTAATTTTGGAACCACAAAGTGTCTATGCCGAGAGCCTGAAGTTTGACTAACAGTTTTCCATGGTGAATGACGTCAAAACATTTGCTTAAGTCAATCAAACAAAGCAAAGCAATTTTACCAGAGTCGACAGCCGAGAGCATGTGGTCAGTGATACAAGTGAGCGCCGTCTCCGTAGAGTGCCGCGGGCGGAAACCGTGCTGGGTGGGAGCAAGGAGATGGTTGGATGAAAGGTAATAGTAGAGCTGGCGTTGCACCGCCCGCTCCACTATTTTGGCTATGACCGGAAGTATTGAAATTGGGCGGAAGTTGGAAGGATCAGAAGGATTGCCGGATTTATGGATTGGATACACAAGGGAGTGTTTCCAGGAGGTAGGCACGTCGTTGGTCGTGATGCAGGAGTTGATGAGGAAGAGAAGGACGTGGCCGATGGAATTGAAGGCGAGCTTCAGGATACGGATGCAGAGGCCGTCAGCACCACGAGCCGGGGAGTTCCGCATACTAAAGACGATGCGGTGTAGGGCACTCATACTGATTGGATGCAGTGAAAAGTAACAAGCTCCCACTCTCGGCAAACGAGTGGGGAGAGAGGGAGGTGGACCTTGCGCCTCCAGCTCGGCCGCCACGGTCGGACCGACATTAACAAAAAATGCGTTCATGTCGTCATGCGAGGTAGATGGTAACACCTGGGCATTCGACCTCTTGCTACCCAATAAGTCTCGGGCGGATTTCCAGCAACTAGCTCTCCCCTGCTCGAGAATGCGGTCGCCCACGTACCGGCGCTTGTCAGCCCTGAACGCAGCTCTAGCAAGGCGATTTGCTGAGCGGTACTGATCTGAGCCATGGCCATACACTCTCAGAGCTATGGCTCGCTGCATAATCAAAATACGGGTACTGTCGGACATCGGAGGGGCGGTCGGGTTACGTACAGTAAAGGACTTCACTGGTGCATAGCATGAGACAATATGGGTCATTCCCTCGAGAAAGGCGGACCAGGCATCAGCGACATTTGCGGCAGAAAATACAGGAGAAAATACTGTGTCTGTGTCTGTGTCTGTGTCTGTGTCTGTGTCTGTGTCTGTGTCTGTGTCTGTGTCTGTGTCTGTGTCTGTGTCTGTGTCTGTGTCTGTGTCTGTGTCTGTGTCTGTGTCTGTGTCTGTGTCTGTGTCTGAGTCTGTGTCTGTGTCTGTGTCTGTGTCTGTGTCTGTGTCTGTGTCTGTGTCTGTGTCTGTGTCTGTGTCTGTGTCTGTGTCTGTGTCTGTGTCTGTGTCTGTGTCTGTGTCTGTGTCTGTGTCTGTGTCTGTGTCTGTGTCTGTGTCTGTGTCTGTGTCTGTGTCTGTGTCTGTGTCTGTGTCTGTGTCTGTGTCTGTGTCTGTGTCTGTGTCTGTGTCTGTGTCTGTGTCTGTGTCTGTGTCTGTGTCTGTGTCTGAGTCTGAGTCTGTGTCTGTGTCTGTGTCTGTGTCTGTGTCTGTGTCTGTGTCTGTGTCTGTGTCTGTGTCTGTGTCTGTGTCTGTGTCTGTGTCTGTGTCTGTGTCTGTGTCTGTGTCTGTGTCTGTGTCTGTGTCTGTGTCTGTGTCTGTGTCTGTGTCTGTGTCTGTGTCTGTGTCTGTGTCTGTGTCTGTGTCTGTGTCTGTGTCTGTGTCTGTGTCTGTGTCTGTGTCTGTGTCTGTGTCTGTGTCTGTGTCTGTGTCTGTGTCTGTGTCTGTGTCTGTGTCTGTGTCTGTGTCTGTGTCTGTGTCTGTGTCTGTGTCTGTGTCTGTGTCTGTGTCTGTGTCTGTGTCTGTGTCTGTGTCTGTGTCTGTGTCTGTGTCTGTGTCTGTGTCTGTGTCTGTGTCTGTGTCTGTGTCTGTGTCTGTGTCTGTGTCTGTGTCTGTGTCTGTGTCTGTGTCTGTGTCTGTGTCTGTGTCTGTGTCTGTGTCTGTGTCTGTGTCTGTGTCTGTGTCTGTGTCTGTGTCTGTGTCTGTGTCTGTGTCTGTGTCTGTGTCTGTGTCTGTGTCTGTGTCTGTTTCTGTGTCTGTGTCTGTGTCTGTGTCTGTGTCTGAGTCTGTGTCTGTGTCTGTGTCTGTGTCTGTGGCTGTGGCTGTGGCTGTGGCTGTGGCTGTGGCTGTGTATGTATGTATGTATGTATTTACTTCACGGGGCATCCACAAGTTGGCGTGGCTATTAAGCCCCGGGTCGAGTGGGGGAGTAAGACATGCAGTGAAAGAGAGCACACAGTCGCACAGCCTAAATCCTAAAACCATCAACATTCACATATATCACGACAGACACGGGTCACTGAGATCAGTCGTCTTGTGGGTGTCCGTCGTCCGTAGTAGCGGACCCGAGGTGTCGTTTCACCGCGCGCGTGAAAGCTGGCGGCCCCAGCTGCGAGATGTCAGGTGGGAGTCCGTTGTACAGGGCGGGTGCCCTGCAGGAGAACCTCCGCTTACCGGCCTCAGTTCTGGAGTGGGGGACGTGCAGCTGCTGGTCCTGCCTGGTGGATCTGGCGCGGACAGAGCTGTTTGTGCGGAAGGCGCCTGCGAGCACGTCCGGTTCGCCATTCGCCATGATTTTGTGTGCCATGCTGAGCGTGGCCGCGTCAGCGAGTTGGTGGGCAGTCAGCCAGCCTAGCCCTTCCCGCAGGTCGGACACGTGATCAAATTTGCGACGTCCGAAAATGGTGCGAGCAGCATAGTTTAAGATCTTTTGAATTTTGTCCAGGTTCTTCTGGGTGCCATTGCCGTATACAGATATGCAGTATCTGACGTGCGGGAGGACCAGCGCAGTGACCAGTGTGGTGATGA